>APFE031517972.1:0-64962 GCA_000404065.3 Pinus taeda
GGGTCATATTGTAGGGGTGGTGAATTGAAGATAGATCCCTCGAAGGTTCCAGTCATTGTAAATTGGCCTAAACCCAAGTCTGCTACAGAAGTTAGAAGCTTCTTAGGGGCAACACAATATTGGAGAAAGTTTATTGCTAACTTTTCCTTAATTGGAGCTCCCTTACATGCTTTGACAGGATTGAACAAGGTGTTTCAGTGGGGAGGAAAATAGCAGAAAGCTTTCGACCCCTTGAAAGAAAAAATTAGTACAACACCAGTACTAGCATTGCCAAATCTTCAACAACCATTTGAGATCGAAACAGATGCCGGTGATTATGCCATGGGAGCAATGTTGATGCAACATGGTAAACCCATATGCTACCATTCTAAGACTTTTAATTCTACAGTAGTTAGTTATCCTACATATGATAAAGAATTGTATGCATTAGTTCATAGTGTGAATAAGTGGAAACATTACTTAATGAGCAAAGAAACAATAATACATACTGATCATCAGCCACACCAATACTTGCACTCACAAACTAAATTGCAGCAATCAAGACACTATAGGTGGATGCGTTTCCTATAGCAGTTTCATTTAGTCATCAGATGTAAAAAGGGCATACACAATAAAGTTGTATATATGTTGTCCAGACCAATCATAAATGCATCTACTATACTTAAGAATAACTCAGTAATGCATGAAAGCTACATTGAACAATATGCTCAAGATATAGACTTTAAACATGTATATGCAGCTTTAAGTAATGGAAAAAAGGTAGAAGAATTGGATTACTATGTTAAGGACTGACTCTTGTATCATTTGGGAAAGCTATGCATTCCACAAATAGAGAAAATCAACATAATTAGGGAGGCACATACTTCCCTGATATCAGGTCATTTTGGTGTAAGTAAAACAGTTGCACAGCTGCAAAGATACTGCTATTTGCAAAAATGCATGAAACAGTTTCTAGATATGTAAGAGGGTGTACCATGTGTGCTAAAAGTCAATCCCAACAATAGAAAACTAGGCATGTACACTCCACTGCTAGTTCCTTCCCGTCCCTGGGAAAGTGTTTCCATGGAATTTGTTGGGGGATTGCCAAAATTTAGAAAGGGACATGACAATTTATATGTTATTGTGGACGGGTTCAACAAAATGTGTATTTTAGTACTTTGTAATAAGCATATTACAACTAAACAAACAATGAAATTGTTCTTTCAGCATGTCTAGGTGCATTTTGGGTTACCCACTTCCATAGTATCTAATCAAGACTTCCAATTTGTTGGGAAGTTTGGGTCAAGTCTGTGGGAGTTAATGGACACCAGACTGAAGAAAAGCACAACCTTTCATCCACAGACAAATGGCCAAACAGAGGTAGTCAACAAGACAGTGATCTAGTTACTCAGGGGTTATTGCAGCAAGCATCCCAAGCTTTGGGATGAACACTTATGTTATGTGCAACATGCTTACAACCGTGCTAAACATTCTTCTACACAGATATCTCCTTTTGAGATCTGTTTTGGTTTCATACCAAGGTCTCCCTTGGATTTTATATTTGAAAAAGACATAGCAGTTACCGGACACAGTGATGTGGACAAAGAAACCAGATTCATTGAACAGATCCAAGAAATTCACCAGGCAGTGCAGGAATAGCTGGAAAAGAGCCAAGCTAAATACAAGGCAAGGCATGATAAACACCGGGTGGAGCACAGCTTCCAAGTTGGCAATCAAGTCTGGCTATATATCAGAAAGGATAGGATGCAAGGTGAAGGAAAGAAGCTGAAGCCAATAAGGTATGGGCCTCTTAAGGTACTTGAGAAAATTGGTGAGAACGCTTTTCGCCTTGATCTGCCAGCATACATGCACATCTATTCAGTAATAAATGCAGAAAATTTAAGACTGTTTGAACCTTCTCTAATTGAAGATCCTAAAGAGCAAAGTCAATTGCCTTCCATTGATGATCTGTGGCCTGAATACCTCAATGAGCTGCAGGAAGATACAGTTCTAGACAAGAAGGTGAGGACTACGTGTAGAGGGGATGTCGAGTACCTAAGAGTATGACTCAAAGGTTCAAACCCCAACAGTGAAAAATGGGTAGAGATTGGGCAAGTGAGGCAATTGTATCCTCACTTAAGCGATGCTTGAAAACCAAATTTTGGTGGTCCAAAAGCCTTTTCAGTGGGAAGGAGTGATCCAAATGGATTCGAGAATGCTCTCTAAGTCTTCATAAACTCTTTAAAAAAACATGCCAAAGATCAAAATCTTTTTAAAAGATCAAAGTATTCACAAGAGGAACACCCTTAGCATAGCAGAGAAACACTATCGGGAGGCCCAAAACCTGTGAAAATGGAGAAAATTGAGCTATCGGAGGGGGAACAACAAAAGACACAGTAGCCGTCGGATCTGGCTGATCAACGGTCCAAATTCGATCGGCGGATTTCTATTGGTGGTGGCTATCGGCGCTTATCGGCGGAACCCACTTAAGAATTGCAATGGTGAACAATGATATTGGCGCTTAACACATATATATGGTGGCAATGATTGGAAGAGTTAATATGGACCGTCGATCAAGCGCGTAGATTGACGGTTCGTATTACATCGTAGGATAGCTATCGAGGGATTGCAGGAGCTCTTATAACGGCCTGGGGGTATTTCAATGAGCGATTGCGATATCGCAATCGAAGCGACTCGATGAACTGGACCTGATGGGCAATTAGGTGATAACGTATATATTTTTTGAAGTCCTGTATGCGGGATTTTATAGTGTTTTTATATGTTTTCTCAGTTTCGTTTGTCCAACAAAAAGTGAAGAGGGAAAAGCTGATGCGATAAGCGAAAGCAACCAATAGGCAGACCCAATAGAGGAATGAATCATATTCAAGGACTTTTGAAGTCTGATATATCACGTTTTGGCAAATTTTCTTTGTTTAAAATGCATTTTCCCTATGTTTAACAGAGTGTGGTTGTTTCAAGAGTTTCAGAGGCCTGAGGCACTCTAACGTTACAGAATGGGTGGCCACCTCCTCTTCGTGCATTAGGAAATGATTATATAACACTGGTAGAGGGATTCAAAGCATGCAGAGGCCGGGGAGACTGAGAGCCGAGGATATGAAACGAATAGGTAGCGTGGTTGGCTTTAAAATTCACAGACATAGAGCATAATGGAGGGAGCAGTATTTCAAGAAAATGTCAAGACAGAGTTTATGACAGAGATAGGGAGCCTTGAGGGAGTTTGTGTACTCATAGAGAACTTGAGAGGTTCATGTAAGCTCTTGTTACTGCTATAAACAGAACTCTGCTTGAAGACATAATAGAGAGGCCACCATTGAAGTCTGGACAGGGAGATGTAGCCCAGGAGTATTGGTGAACTCCTTATTAAATTTTGCTGTGTCATGTGTTATCTATTATGTTTTGTTTACTACTTCATTGTCTGTGCATTTCGCAATCTTATCGATCCATTGCATAAAATGACATGGAATAATCCATGCACATAAGTCTATAATACCTTATCGTTGTCATAGATCTCATTATCAGATCACAACGTCTAGTATCAGTAGTACTATGGGGCTTAGGTCCAATACCAAAATCCTTACATTCGATATGATTCTCAAGGATTGGTCAATCAACCTTACACCATCCCATCTAGGAAGTACATCCAACCTGGCTACGGCCAGATTCAATTCAATAATTTCCCAAGCACCATTCAAATACCCTTACAATAGTAAGGACGACCTTTACAACACGGGTAGCCTTTGTTGCTGCAAGGGAAGCCCTTGTTGTAGCAAGGGCTTTCCGCACAACATCAAGAGCATATTATCCTGCAGCAAGGTCACCTGCAACAACCGCAAGGTCAATCTTTACAAAAGTTGTAGCAGGTCGCGCAGTAGCAGATGCAATATGCTCTGCATACCCCTCAACCCCTACCCTCGCAAGGCCAACCTATACAAGCCCAAGGACAAATTTTGCAACTGCAAGATCAGCAAAACCAACCTGGGCAACAACAACCCTTGTATACCTATCAACAAGGGTAACCCTTGCAAGGACAGGTTCAAGGTCAAGTCCTACACTAGCTGGTGCAACATCCTCTTGTCCAGGGCCAACAGGTTTAGAATCTTGCTGGCCAAGGGCACCAGGTACAAAATCCCTATGTCCAAAGGCAACAAGCATATCAACCTTATGCCTAAGGACTGCATGTCCAAAACCCTCTTGTTCAGGGGCAAAAGGCTCAAAAACCTTATGTCCCAGGATAACAGGTCCCATATGAGTACATCTAGGGCCAATAGGCTCAACAACCTTTTAACCCATACACTGCCTACTAGCAACCTGTGCTTGGATGGTTTCAAGGTTTCCAAGGTCCGAACCCTCCCTTTGGTCAAGGTAATCTGCAATGGGGGCAGCCTCAGATCCCATATGGTCCAAACTCCCCACTATGGAGCCAAAATCCTTACCAGCAAGGATGGGCTCCTCCTTATGGGCCTACTTATCGACCAAGCTAATGATAAGCTGGGGGAAGGCAAGTCCGAACCTATGTGGCATGGACCCTATATTGTAAAACGCGTTTTGCAGAAAGGAGCCTATGAACTTATTGATTATGAAGGAAATCCTCTCGATAAGCCCCGCAACGGGCTTTACCCCAAAAAGTACTATGCTTAGGTCATCTTGCATGGGTACTTATGTACATTAGTGTGTGATTAATTTCTGTACAACATGGTTTTGTGTGATAAGTTTCAAACAACTCTCTTGTTTACTATGCTTTTCTTTCTTACTAGATGTTGGCGTCTCCTCATGTTGGTTTGCTTTCCGTAGTACCCAGAACCTTTCATCCGTGGCATGGGCTATCTATAACCCTAACGGTGATTTGATTGACTTTCAAGGTATCTGCCTAGGTTGTACAACCAACAACATTGCTGAGTATAGTGTGGTCATCAAACTATTATCAGAAGCCATCGCTCTGGGTATCAGAGAATTGGTTGTCAACCTGGATTCACAGCTTGTCGTCCTTCAACTCAATGGGAAATATACTGTCAGGAACCCTCAAATTTTATGAATGTATCTCTATATTCATCTGTTGGAAATACAATTTGATTATATTACATATCATCATATTCCTAGACACAATACGTTAACAGATGCGTTAGTTAATTACATGTTGGATAGAAATTTGTGAAACATGTAAAAGATAAGACAAACCATTTGTACCATAATTAACAGGAAAATACAACATATATGTGTGTGTGTCTGTGTGAATGTTTGATGCGTCAAAAACCCAAAAAATAATATGTATGTCCATAATAACATCAGCGGCTCGCAGGCCTCGTACATCTGTGGCACGTAGGCCTCAAAAAATATGTATGTACTAAACCTAGGAACTACTCGGCATGGTGGTCATGATAGCACGAGACAACTCATACGACACAACTCAGCAATCGACAGACTCGATCTGAGACTCCCATTGTGTTCCTCTGGTACCGTCAACGCATGTCTCCTATCTGAGCATACTTCGGGATACCATGAGTCAACCCCTCGAGGTTCCTCGCAATATCCTCCTCCTTATCGCTTCCTTCCTAATAAGAGGCGACAACATCAATAGGATGGGAGTAGTGCCTCGATATCAGGGACATCCTAGCTAGCTGCTCTAGTCCAAAATCTGCATAGACAAGTGAAATTTTATAAGCATGCATACATCAAAAAAAAATTTAAAACATAAAAATAAAAAAAAATGGTTTTTACCTTCGTCATCAAAGTCCTCCCCATCTGGCAAGGGCATATTTGGGTCTCCATGGAAATTAGTGCCGCTGTACGGCCAATCCTCCATGATGGTTTTCTATCATCGTAGCCATGAAAAATGTTGGTCGGTAGGACATCTATTGACCGCCAGTTATCCTGGGCATAAAACGACTCTAGTGTGCCATCCATGGATCGCATGGCACATGAGGATCAACCTCAATCATCTGATACTGGAACAGTGGCATTCATTCTAGGAAAAAGGTCATGAGTACTGATCCAAAGCCAAATTGCTTAAGGTTTCCCGCCTTGGCCTTGGACAACTAGCGCTTGATATTCATCTTCATGGCCTCCGCTTAGTTGAATATCATAGGAGCTATGCAATTAATAGTGTAAAGGAAATTTGACTTGTTAATCTCATGTTCTTCTTGGGACCCTACAACTCTGTTGATGGTCAATAGAAGCACCCTTAGTGTCAAATCCCACACATTGGAAATCTTGATCTTCCCCCTTTTGGATTTCAGGGCCTCAAGGCAATGCTTAGCAAGCAGGGAAGCTATGCTTGCCCTGACCGGACGTGACCCATACAGGTTCACTGGCTCCCCTCTCTAGGACAACCCAATGAAGAAGTAGATATCTCAAGTTGTCAACTCCAGCTCTTAGTCCCCAATGAAAAAAATCTCACGATTGATGTCCCAAAGGCTTATCAAATATCGAAGCAATTCGAGCTGGGCCTGCAACTCTGGTGTAAGGAAGAATTTGAGGAGCACGCAAGCCCTCAAAGCCTCTAGAAAATTTGGATCATTCATTTCTTGGGTGTCCTCATCTTCGTGTTCCCTTTCCTTCCAATCCACCATTTTCAGCAATTTCTCTCCTACAAAAGCCATTTATTTTAGTTAGTGATCAATTTTTCCACATAAAAATCAAGTTTAAATGGTCAGTTCTTGAGGAAAGTTAGTTTTACCCCTTTCATGGCACCGGCGCACCTGTTTTAGAAACAGTCGCATCGGTCGGCGCGGCCAGGTGTGCAAATCACCCTCAGCCGGCGTGGTCCCGTGCTTGTAAATCACATCGACCGAGGGCGAAATTTTTTCTCAAAAACATCCCTGAAAATATGAAAAAAATGGCTAAAAATAGAAATGGATAGCATGAAAATGGAGCTTAGGGCTTCGGCTTTTACTTGGAACTAACGGTTTGTCGATTAACCTCCCGGATCTCCTGCAATCCGGTCTGGAAAAACTAGGGAAAAAGAGGGTAAAAAGTCTTCACTATAAAGGTAAAATGGTAAAAATATATTTACTTTTTCCCTTTTTATTCATTCTTCATGAAAATATCAGGTTTTGTAAATATTTTTGACCTATTTTTCCTCAAGGACTCAATAATAAACTTTGCCTTACTTGTGTAGTGACAGGTGACGGATTTTCGATGATGGTGATGAGTCATATTTCAGCTTTTTTCTCGACTCGTTAAAACCATATGAAAATATCGCTGAGTATTTTTCCCTTTTTGACTTGTTAAAGAGAATAAAAATGGGGGGTCCGCTTTTAGCTCTTTTCTGACATTTTAAAAATTAAAATATGGCCGAGCCCTTGTCGTTTCGAACTCCCTAACAGATGTGAAACGTTATGTGCCCAGTACAAGTTTAGCCCTTTTTCGGGATAGGAGGCACTATTTACGAAAAAGGTACTCCTTGACTGAAATGGTCAAGCGGTTCTCTCAAGTATTGTTTTCTACCTTTTCAGGCTCGAGAGACACAAATGTATGAAAAAGGACCATGTGGAGTTTTCTTTTACGTGTCTTTTTCAAACTCTCTAAACATGAAAAAGATACCGAGTTACACCTTTGTCATACTTGTTAAACTATGAAACGACATCGGATTCATCATCATGACGAACATGAGCTTCTCCTTCCTAGGGCTCGTTAAACTTACTAGGTTGGATTCATCCGAAGGATGAACTTATAGTGCAAGCATATGCTATCCCCTTCAAGCTTGCTATTAAAAAATAATTGGGGTACTCGCTAGAAATGGTGGAGGGGAACTTGGAAATATATCAGTCGTGTCAGCATCTCACTCTTGAACACGACACTCTTTGCTTTGTGTGGGGTTGGGATATCCTCCTTTGCATCATTGACCTTCCTGGGTTTGGGCCGTTCATTTTTTCCTTCCATTTTATCTCTGCCACATCATCATGACCACTGATCCCATGGATCCAAAAGCTGCCAAATTTCCAGTTGTGTCACCGATATGTTCAAGAGTCGTCTTTCTATAGTTACACTTACCTCTAATTCTCTGTATCATCCAAAATCATTTTGCATCCTCTCATCTCGCGTCGATGATGTGGGATTCATTATGGCCCCCTTTGACACAATCGCTTTCCATCGACTTCAACTCATTATCCAAGAAGTTGACCAAGAGACTCCCTTCTAGTACCTTGGAGCTTGCATGCCCTAATGGAAAGTTCTTCACACTTGATGAAAAAGTTCACATCATTGGCTTTTGATCGAGTGATTTCATGGGTGTTCGACTTCAATTCCTGTATTCATATTCCACGGATTGTACTAATAGTACCTTGAGGGTTGTTACACACTAATTTACCACCGCCTTCACTCCCGGTTCTTTCCGCTATGTCATGTGTCTAGGTCAAACATGCTCATGACCGAAAAATGCTCTCCTAAGTTGCCAATTGACCCACTTTTCCAAATTTGTCTGCCTCATCGTGGCTATTGGTTTAATAAACGCGCTAAAAGGCGCGCATGAATAGACCGACCACACTATTAGTGCGAAAGTACATGTGATTCCCACGATGGCTCGATTTTATGCACCAGCGCGAGGCTTTGTGATCTCTTCAGCGATGATCTGACTATCTGCACTGATCACTTGCGATGTCAGTGCTGAAGAGCATTCTTGTGCCCGCGATGATCTAGATTGGGCGAATTGTTCTAACAGTTGGCCTTCCAGATGACTCCAGACCTGGTTGTTGGCCTTGTTTATGTCACCCTTCCTTCCCTAGTGTGGAAGTTGCATCAATTGGGCCACCTTCCTTGATGATAAGCTCTCCTTTCCCCCTTTCATGTAGACTCCTTCTCCTATTTAAACTCTCACCATTGTTATGCATTGCTAGTTGGATAGTTTTTGATACTTGGCTAGTGGAGCAATGCTATTAGTGTTTTGTGAGTTTGCTAGATAGCTGGTGTGAGTGTGGCAAGTGTGGGATTGTTAATAGTTTGAGGAAGATTGTGAAGTGCCCTTGATCTTGTGTAAAACCTATGACTGAGAGAGCTCTTGTATTTTGGGAGATCCATCATCATAGAGTGAATTCTTGAAGAACATGCTAGTTGGACCCTTCTAAGGAGGCTTGTGACGTCAAGACTTTGGTTGTAAGCTGACTCTTATTTCATATTAATGCAATCAATGATGTTTTCCTATGTCTCATATGCAATGTACTTGATAGCTCATGACTTCTTGACTTTATGAGTAAATGGTTTATTGTTGTTGCTGGATTACGTGCTTTGTTGTATTTCCTTTGCTTTGTTTCAGGTTGATTACTCATTAAGGAGAAGGAAGCGGAAGCTGGAGTAGCGCAACGAAACTCCATCGACCAGCGGTTGAGGTAGGCCTCCAACTTCAAACTGTTTAAGGAAAGCTAGTGTTGATCTGTCCTTGTTTGTGACTAGACCCACTCTAGGGCTAGAGGGGTTGCCTCTGTCCGCAGAGGGAACACTTTCCTGCATCACAAATTGGCGACTCCACTGGGGAAGGCCTTTGTGTTTTTCTTGTTTTCTCTTGCCTTTATTTTTTGTTTTGGTCTCTTTTGAAGGTTTGGGGATTAGTTATCAGTCCTCTGAGTTTCCTGGGTTGATCTGGGAAATACCCCTATTTGATTGAAGGATTGGCTGTTTTTGATTTGGGAGTTTTGATTGACCTGTCACTGTTTTTAAACATCATCGTGGATTTAATTGTAACAATCATGTTGTCATTGCACTCACCCTTCCGTATCATTCTATTCATCGCGTAATTACGCATAACAGTTGCGACGGTTCTGAAAATTCGACCATCGCAGGAAAGTCATGTACTTCCGCGATGACATCGCTTTGTTGCTACGACTAGTGCCTTATCAGCACTTGTTGCTTGTGTATTACTCACGCTGATTGCTGTAGAATTGAATTTTTCAATTCTACCTCCTGAGTCCATTAATTCTATTGGTCCCTTGCCTTTCTCACTTGCTTGATGACTTGTTTTTCACTGTTCATGGTTAAGGCACTATGCTGTGAGCTTTGTTGAATGAATCTTGGTTTTTTGCTTATGTGACCTCGATGATTATTTCAAGTTCCTTGAATCGGTTTGCTTGGTTGCTTGATTGCTCAAGGTTCGTTTATATCTCTTTGTTGCTTTGATTGGGCCTTCCTCTTTATCTGTTTTTGGTTGATTTTTTAGTGAATGTCATTGAACCAATTTTGAATGTTGATTCGATTTCTTTACTACCGAGCATAGATTACAATTGTTTAGGTCAACTGGGTTTTTTCACGCTTGCTTGTTGCTTATTTGTTTTCTAGATTTAAAGACATCAAAATCGAAAAGATTGCATTCATTTAGTACAAAAGTGAAAGTGAATTTGCATTTCTAGTTGCATATTGGAAAGTGAATGATAAGATCTCTCATTAGTAGTATTCGTGCACTTTAAGAATTGATGTCTGTATGCATTGAGTGACTGCCTTGGTTGTCTTGGTTTGGAAATGATCTCTCTACCCTCCCATAGGTTGGCGTTCATCGAAGAAAAAGGATTTTTCATTCATTCTAGCTGCATCCTAGGATTTGTTATATACATACGGTAAGGCCTGAAAACTGAAACATCATCCAAGATCAACTCTAAAATGAACTAAATGAATCTAACAACGCATTGGAACATAACGCACACTATTTAGAGGTCTAGGCTAGAGACGTGCTCCGACATCGTTAAACCTAGTCACTTTTGTTTCCACTCAAGGTTGGGTGATTCCTCCTTCTGTGACTCAATAGTGGTCTAGTACAGACTTGTGCTCCCACGTACAGTCGAGTATATGGGGAGACCCCACTAGGTTATCATCCTTTATCCATAGGAAGCCATGTCTACTGCCTTACAAGTCGTAACGCACTGAACATAGCATTCAGGAAGATTGACTGCCGTATGGAAAGTCCTTGGTTTTCATACGACTGCCAAGGTGTATATGTAGTTTTACGGATTGTCTGGTAAACTTTTTTCCTAGTTCTCCAGAGTAGTCACTTTCGCTCCTTTTTTGACTCCCTAAAAGAAAAGGTTCATCTGAGCACTTGTCACTTCAGGCTCATTAAACATTCGAAGGCAACTAGAGTTATCTTTTGGTCCTTTTCTCGACTCTTTAAAGATGAAAAGGTCAAGTTGTGTTCTTGTGTATTAAAATTTATTCGGCCACGTTCACATTTACCCTGTTAGATCTTGTTTGCGTTAGCTTGAGTAGGGTTCTTTCTCGTTAGTTTTCCTAAGGTTTTTTAAATCGAATCATCCTGGCGGAATCACTGATCCCATCTCCCGTCCCAAGTGACCAAGGGTCTCCTTCTTCTGTTGCTCCTCAGATACAGGTTGTTAGTGATACTCTCCCAGCCATTCCGAGTATCCAACCGATTAACTCTCACGCGCCAGAAGACAAGTCCTACGATATGCACTGGAACCTCGTTTGGGAGCCATCCAAAGAAGATATTCCCATTACTCCTTCTAGTGTTTCGGTCCCGATGTCTTCTTCTGACATGAATGACACATCCCCTATCACGAGTGAAGGATCCATTGTGATGAGCGGTGAAATTCCTATTCCAACGGAAACTCCACCCTTCAGTGTTACCCCTCTCGGTATCACGTTGCCCTTATGGTATAGGGCTTTGAGGGATGTTATAGGTTCTAGACACTCCCTTACAAGTTCTATGTGGTCTCAGGCTGTCACTCCGACTTTAGAGCCTTTTACTCCTCAAATTCACAATGTGTTTGTCACTTCAGTCCCGACTATTCCAGCTGTCTGTGTGGCTTCTTCAGCCCCTGTTGTTGGTGTCGTCACTGCATCCTTGGTCATGACCACTGTTGCTGGACCTTCCCCTGGATCGGAAAATAGTGGCCCATCGGTATCCACATCCGAAGTTTTTGATCCTACACTCGTTGCCCCACCTTCTTTTGGTTCCATTCTAGCAGGGGAGGCATACAATCAATATTTGCATGCTCTTCAGAATCTGGGCTTGCAAGGTCCATTCCATTACTATGATTCTAAAGGAGCTCACCTTTATCATGCCGGACCCTTGCCATCTCAGCCTGCAGTTGAGGTTTCTGTCCCGCTATCAGTTGCTTGGGGCACCACCAGCTATCATGGTGGCCAGGTACCACTTGCGAATTTTCAAGGACCACCTTATCAAGGTCAACCGTCTTACACGTAACCCTCCTATGTGCAGCAGTATTACGGACAACCTTATCCAGGGAAACCTGGAGGCCCACAAGGACAACCCTTCCAGGGACAACCTTCAGCCTCTGGTGGTTCATCTTTTACTTATCTTGGGCGACCTTCTGTTAATCCAGAACAACCTTACATGCAACAAGGTCAACCTCGTGGCCAGTAAGGCTACCCTTCTGGGTAGATCGGTCAGCCTTACGTACAGCAAGGCCCACCTGCTGTCTAGTCTGGTCAACCATCTGGATATGTTGGCCAACCTCAAATCCAATTAGGTCAACCAACTGTCCAGTTTGCTAAGCCATCGGGTCCACCAGGACAGCCCTCAGTTGGGCAGGGACAACCCAATACCCAGCAAGCTCCATCTTTTGGGCAAATGGGCCAATCTCAACCCCAACTAGGTCAACCTTCTGGCCAAGTGGCTCAGCCTTAGTACTCTCAAGGACATCCATCTGGGCCTG
The DNA here is from genome assembly GCA_000404065.3 of Pinus taeda. Taxonomy (NCBI): domain Eukaryota; kingdom Viridiplantae; phylum Streptophyta; class Pinopsida; order Pinales; family Pinaceae; genus Pinus; species Pinus taeda. The sequence goes on from APFE031517972.1 coordinate 12,615, forward strand.
CTCAGTCAGGCACTCAAATGATTGTTGCTTCTCAAGCTCCACCCGGTTTTCAACCCTAGTCTGGGCTCCAAACCCAATCCAGTCTCCAGATGCAAGTTGGATCTCAATCTCAACCTGCTTATCAAAAAAAACCTGGTTCCCAGGCTCAGTTTGGAGCCCAACCACCCTATGGTTACCAACAATCCCAAGGGAAAAATCAATTTTCCCCGTATCAAAATTACCAACAAATGCAGGTGAGTCCTTATCAGAATTACCAGTAACCATATGTTGCTCCTGCAGGTCAAGTTGGTAATCAATGGAATGCTGGGGGGCAAATCTAGGGTAAGCCATCCAGTTATAGCTACAACCCCTATGGACAAAATACCTACGGGCAAAACCCTCTTGGGCTAAACCTGTTTGGACCAACCCAATTGAGGCAATAACCAGCTGGTTGGAACTATGGTACTACCTCTTACCCGCGCCCTTAGATGTCCTTTAATCCTCAATTTCCCTTTTTAGCAACGTTGGATTTACCGGATGTGTCCAAGCTGACCAATGATCCTATCCTTCATAATCCGTATTGGCCACCGGTCCCAACTAAGATCCCTGGTGATTGTCCCAAATTCGATGGTAAAGCTGGAGAAGACCCCCAAGCCCACGTTATGACTTATCACCTATGGTGTTCATCAAATTCGTGGCTGGATGATTCAATCCAGCTTCGACTTTTTCAAAGGACCCTCACTAGCTCTATTGCTAAATGGTATATTGAGTTAGGTTGCGGATCTTTTCAGGATTTTAACTCGTTGGCTATGGAATTTCTAACTCATTTTCAGTTGCCTATTCGATATGAAACAGGCACACATCTCTTCACATCCTTAAAATAGACAACTGCTACGCACATCTCTGATCATATCCATGAATGGAGACGGCATCACCGTTTGATTAAGTTTTGGATTCCCGACCAGCTGCTGACCGACTGGTTCACGACTTCATTTGTCGGTCCAATAGCTCGGGGCATTGCTATGGGGGCATGTATAACTGAAGAGCAAGTTATCACGCGTGCTCAGTACCTTGACTTGGTTTACTCCCAGACCAGTACGTTATATGATTATCTGCCTGATGCCCCGAGGCCCGGAACTTCCAATGCCCCGCCAACACCATCTGTTGACGGTATTATTGGTTCTGTCAATCTCCCGCTAAGAAATCTTCCACGAATCCTGGGAAGCAAAAGTCGAATGATTCAAATGAAAGCACTTCCCAGGTTGTATCAAATTCTGGTAGTACTTCCGAGGTTAACGTCATCCAGTCCACCACGATGGACAAAGCCTCGAAAGGAAAAAAGAAGGGAAAATGGAAGAATAAAGTTGAATAGCCAAAGCAGGAATCCCCTAAACCTCCATCCAAGGAAGGTACCAAACGCAAGCCCAAGTATCCTTGCCTTATCTGTGATGAGGATCACTATACCAAAGACTGACCAATGCGGTCCAAGGTTAGTCGCTTGCTAAAGGGTGCCCCTGGGACTCCTGTCGTGCTCAAAGAGCCTTTTCCCTCGCAACAAATTCAAATAGTGGCTGATCTATCCCAATCCTCTTCTCCTTTTGGTTCTCAAGTGTTTATGGCTGGGACGATTTCCGTCCACATTAGTACTTGAGCAAAAGAATATCCATCGCCTGCCGGGAAAGAGCCTGAGGTCCCCTCTAGTGCTCCTCCGTCCAATTCTAGTCTGCTCCATATCGAGAGACCTAGCACTGAGACGCCCATCCAACCCCCTCCTAAAGGTGTACTCCGGAAATCTTCTTACAACCCTAATGCTCATGCTGCTCAGCACTACAGCATTGTTGAGGACTTAGCTCAGGCTCCATCAGTTATCTCCGCTCTAGAAGTTCTCTAGAGTTGCCCCTCTCAGAGGAAGTCCTTGCTATCGGCTATCAGTGGCATCAACCCAGCCGACTCGGAGCTGATTACTTTTGATCTCGAAAGCCATGTACCGAGACTCGCTCACCAAATTGCCTTCCTCATCCAGGTCATCATCAACTCTAAAACGATTTATCATACGGTCATTAATGAAGGCGCTTCAACTTGCATCATGTCTTTTGCTTGTTGGAAGGCTATTGGTTCTCTGACTCTGAGCCAGTCTCCTATGACCTTGGAAGCCTTTGACGGGAGAGAGTCTCGCCCTTATGGTATCCTCCAACGTTTTCCTATTACTTTGGAAGGGAAGACAGTCGAAGTGGAAGTTGAATTTGTTGATGTCAATCTAACTTACAACCTCCTTTTGGGCCGAAGTTGGACATATTCCATGCACGCCATGGCTTCATCTCTAATTCGTGTCATTTGTTTCCCTCATTAGGGTAAGATCGCCATAGTAGACCAGTTGTCTTTCTTCACCTCCTCTTCCGAAGGCAACGTACCTTTCGTGGAGCATACCTCCATTCTATTAGAGAGTGTGGGAGCTGGGCTCCTTAAAGATCCTCCTCTTATGGGCATTTTTTCCCTCCCACCTCCGAACATCGCTCCTATTAATATGATTTCCATTCGCTCTGATCCATGGGTCCTTCCCCCCACTAATCAAATAGAATCTTGGGGTGATGAGATGCCATTGAGTCCCGCCGAGCTCAACTACGTCAAGATAGTTTCTGTATCGGCTCCCCCTCCTGAATCTGCTCTTTCTAGCAGCGTCCTTGACTCGTACGCTCATTCCCCTTGGCTTGGAGACGACGCTTCTTCAGATCCTTTAAAGGAAATATTTCCTTCTGATGAAGCCATTATCGAGACCATGTCTCTCGAGGAACCCCTTTGGTCCGATCACCACCATCGTTCCTCGTTTCTCCCTTCAGCCTCTGGTGGTTCATCTTTTACTTATCTTGGGCGACCTTCTGTTAATCCAGAACAACCTTACATGCAACAAGGTCAACTTGGTGGCCAGTAAGGCTACCCTTCTGGGTAGATCGGTCAGCCTTACGTATAGCAAGGCCCACCCGCTGTCTAGTCTGGTCAACCATATGGATATGTTGGCCAACCTCAAATCCAATTAGGTCAACCAACTGTCCAGTTTGCTAATCCATCCGGTCCACCAGGACAACCCTTAGTTGGGCAGGGACAACCCAATACCCAGCAAGCTCCATCTTCTGGGCAAATGGGCCAATCTCAACCCCAACTAGGTCAACCTTCTGGCCAGGTGGCTCAGCCTTAGTACTCTCAAGAACATCCATCTGGGCCTGCTCAGCCGGGCACTCAAATGATTGTTGCTTCTCAAGCTCCACCCAGTTTTCAGCCCTAGTCTGTGCTCCAAACGCAATCCAGTCTCCAGATGCAAATTGGATCTCAATCTCAACCTGCTTATCAAACACAACCTGGTTCCCAGGCTTAGTTTGGAGCCCAACCACCTTATGGTTACCAGCAATCCCAAGGGAAAAATCAATTTGCCCCGTATCAAAATTACCAACAAATGCAGGTGAGTCCTTATCAGAATTACCAGTAACCATATGTTGCTCCTGCAGGTCAAGTTGGTAATCAATGGAATGTTGGGGGGCAAATCTAGGGTAAGCCATCCAGTTATAGCTACAACCCCTATGGACAAAATACCTACGGGAAAAACCCTCTTGGGCTAAACCCGTTTGGACCAACCCAATTGGGGCAATAACCAGCTGGTTGGAACTATGGTACTACCTCTTACCCGCGCCCTTAGATGTCCTTTAATCCTCAGTTTTCCTTTTTAGCAACGTTGGAGTTACCGGATGTGTCCAAGCTGACCAATGATCCTATCCTTCATAATCCGTATTGGCCACCGGTCCCAACTAAGATCCCTGGTGATTGTCCCAAATTTGATGGTAAAGCTAGAGAAGACCCCCAAGCCCACGTTATGAATTATCACCTATGGTGTTCATCAAATTCGTGGCTGGATAATTCAATCCGGCTTCGCCTTTTTCAAAGGACCCTCACTAGCTCTATTGCTAAATGGTATATTGAGTTAGCTCGCGGATCTTTTCAGGATTTTAACTTGTTGGCTATGGCATTTCTAACTCATTTTCAGTTGCCTATTCGATATGAAACAGGCACACATCTCTTCACATCCTTAAAATAGACAACCGCTACACACAGCTCTAATCATATCCATGAATGGAGACGGCATCGCCGTTTGATTAAGTTTTGGATTCCCGACTAGCTGTTGACCGACTGGTTCACGACTTCATTTGTCGGTCCAATAGCTCAGGACATTGCTATGGGGGCATGTGTAACTGAAGAGCAAGCTATCACGCGTGCTCAGTACCTTGACTTGGTTTACTCCCAGTCCGGTACGTTATATGATTATTTGCCTGATGCCCCAAGGCCCGGAACTTCTAAAGCCCCGCCAACACCATCTGTTGACGGTATTATTGGTTCTGTCAATCTCCCGCTAAGAAATCTTCCACGAATCCTGGGAAGCAAAAGTCGAATGATTCAAATGAAAACACTTCTCAGGTTGTATCAAATTCTGGTAGTACTTCTGAGGTTAACTTCATCCAGTCCACCACGATGGACAAAGCCTCGAAAGGAAAAAAGAAGGGAAAAGGGAAGAATAAAGTTGAATAGCCAAAGCAGGAATCCCCTAAACCTCCATCCAAGGAAGGTACCAAACGCAAGCCCAAGTATCCTTGCCTTATCTGTGATGGGGATCACTATACCAAAGACTGCCCAAGGCGGTCCAAGGTTAGTCGCTTGCTAAAGGGTGCCCCTGGGACTCCTGTCGTGCTCAAAGAGCCTTTTCCCTCTCAACAAATTCAAATAGTGGCTGATCTATCCCAATCCTCTTCTCCTTTTGGTTCTCAAGTGTTTATGGCTGGGACGATTTCCGTCCACATTAGTACTCGAGCAAAAGAATATCCATCGCCTGCCGGGAAAGAGCCTGAGGTCCCCTCTAGTGCTCCTCCGTCCAATTCTAGTCCACTCCATATCGAGAGACCTAGCACTGAGACGTCCATCCAACCCCCTCCTAAAGGTGTACTCCGGAAATCTTCTTACAACCCTAATGCTCGTGCTGCTCAGCACTACAGCATTGTTGAGGACTTAGCTCAGGCTCCATCAGTTATCTCCGCTCTAGAAGTTCTCTAGAGTTGCCCCTCTTAGAGGAAGTCCTTGCTATCGGCTATCAGTGGCATCAACCCAGCCGACTCGAATCTGATTACTTTTGATCTCGAAAGCCATGTACCGAGACTCCCTCACCAAATTGCCTTCCTCATCCAGGTCATCATCAACTCTAAAACGATTCATCATACGGTCATTAATGAAGGTGCTTCAACTTGCATCATGTCTGTTGCTTTTTGGAAGGCTATTGGTTCTCTGACTCTGAGCCAGTCTCCTATGACCTTGGAAGCCTTTGACGGGAGAGAGTCTCGCCCTTATGGTATCCTCCAACGTTTGCCTATTACTTTGGAAGGGAAGACAGTCGAAGTGGAAGTTGAATTTGTTGATGCCAATCTAACTTACAACCTCCTTTTGGGCCGGAGCTAGACATATGCCATGCACTCCATGGCTTCATCTCTATTTCGTGTCATTTGTTTCCCTCATTAGGGTAAGATTGTCATAGTAGACCAGTTGTCTTTCTTCGCCTCCTCTTCCGAAGGCAACGTACCTTTCGTGGAGAATACCTCCATTCTATTAGAGAGTGTGGGAGCTGGGCTCCTTAAAGATCCTCCTCTTATGGGCATTTTTTCCCTCCCACCTCCGAACATCGCTCCTATTAATATGATTTCCATTCACTCTGATCCATGGGTCCTTCCCCCCACTGATCAAATAGAATCTTGGGGTGATGAGATGCCGTTGAGTCTCGCCAAGCTCAACTACGTCAAGATAGTTTCTGTATCGGCTCCCCCTCCTGAATCTGCTCTTTCTAGCAGCGTCCTTGACTCGTACGCTCATTCCCCTTGGCTTGGAGACGACGCTTCTTCAGATCCTTTAAAGGAAATATTTCCTTCTGATGAAGCCATATCGAGACCATGTCTCTCGAGGAACCCCTTTGGTCCGATCACCACCATCGTTCCTCGTTTCTACCTTCCCACCGGGAAATGCTTACTTGTCTCGAGCGATTTTCTCCTTGTCTCCCATCGCAACCCCTTCAGACACCCATTCAAATTTATCAAGTGTTCTCTGAAGGAAACATGGGAAACATCACGCAAACCAAGCCGACCGACATTTCTGTTAAAACAGGAATTGTCGAGCATATCCATGTTGGAGTCACTTGCACTCCTGAGGAGATTCAGCTCTATACTGATCTTTCTTGCGAATTCCATGATGTGTTTGCTTGGTCTTACGAAGAAATGCTCGGCATCGATGCTAGCATCGTGGTGCATGAGATACCTACGTATCTAGGTGTTAAGCATGTTCGATAGTGTTTACACCCTGTGCACCCTCGAAAGTCTGCAACCATTAAAGCGGAAGTTGAAAAGCTTCTCAAGGCTAGTTTTATCTACCCCATCCCACTCACAGATTGGGTTTCCAATATCATCCATGTGACTAAAAAGCAGGGAACCATCTGGGCCTGTGTTGACAATCGCGATATTAATCGAGCCTGTCCCAAAGATAACTACCCCACACCCTTGATTGACCAGCTCATTGATGAGTGTGCTGGAAGTGAAATGTACTCGTTTATGGATGGTTTTTCTGGTTACAACTAGATTAATATCATGCCCGCCGATCAATAGAAAACTCCCTTTATTTGTCCGTGGGGCACTTTCGCCTACAAAAATCTCCCTTTCGGTTTGGAAAATGTTGGTGCTACCTTCCAACGTGCAATGTCTTATGCACTACATGATATTCGACACATTGTGCAACCTTACCTGGATGCTCTACCAGCTCATTCAGCTAAACGCCAGGACCATCCCACTCACCTCCGCGAAATATTTCTCCGCTGTCAACACTACCGTATCTGGCTTAATCCACATAAGTGCGTCTTCTGCGTCGAGTGAGGCAGACTTCTCGGGCTCATCATCTCCCAAGAGGGCATCCGCTTGGATCCCCTTAAAGTCGAGACCATTCTGAATCTTCCTCCCCCTGCTTCTTTGCACCAATTGTAGAGTTTGCAGGGCAAAGAAAATTTTTTACAACGCTTCATTTCGAACTATGCCGAAGTGGCCAAAGGTTTCACGTGGTTACTAAAGCGAGACACCCCTTTTCACTGGGATGTTGCCGCCCAAGATTCCTTCGAGTGCCTAAAGGCACTCCTTGTTTCCGCTCCGTTGTTATGTCCCCCTGACTATCACTGGGACTACACTCTATATCTGGCCGCTGCCGATACCACTATTGGCATGGTTCTCGTTCAAGATAATGACGATGACACAAAGAATGTCATTTATTACCTCAGCCGCAATCTCTTAGATAGGGAATCTCGATACTCTCACATCGAGAAGTTGGCACTGGCTGCCGTTTGTGTCGTCCAGCGTTTCTGCCATTATATCTTATTGTGCACTACGACAGTGGTTTCTGATTGCAACCTGATGACGTACATCCTATCACGTCAGTTACTGGGGGGAAAGTACTCAAAGTGGATCGTCATCCTCCAAGAGTTCGACTTGGAATTCACTACTGCCAAGTCTAAGAAATCCCTTGTCTTTGTTGAGTTGCTTTTCTCTTTGCCATCTCTCACTGTGCCCTCTCAGTTGGAGGACCATATTCCGGACGAAACCCTCTTCTTAATCAGCACCCTCGACCCCTGGTACGGGGATATCATTATCTATCTGCATACGTCCTCTTTTCATCCCGATGTGTCCAAGGATGCTCGGCGATGGATTCGCCATCAATCACAGCCCTATCGTATTATTGGGGACACCCTGTACCGTGTCGGCACCGACCCTGTGTAGGAATTTACAGGGTAAGTTCCTCAGACAGAACACCAGAAGGACACCGCTCACAAACAGATCACAGATCAATACACCAGTATTTTGACGTGGTTAAAACCCTCAGAGAGGGAAACAGTCCACGGCCTGCGCCAACGTGGCTACTACAGGCAATTTATTAATAAAAGAATGAAATTTACATAAGCTTCTCTCATGCACGGTTTTCCTACAAATGACCCTCCATGCGCTTTAAATAGAATTCATGGACCAATCGGGTGTCAAGCCACGGATCAAGTGTCGGTAATACCGAGGAGAGAATGAACCGTCGGATCACTACATATCGTGACCGTCGGATTGTAAGTTACAAAATGTACAACGGTAAAGAAACACACTTTACCTAACTCTATACCTAACTTTATACTAGACCAAGTTGAACTTAACTATTTCCTATGTGTCGGAATATCCTAACAAAAAGTGTAGCGCTGGTGGCGCTGCACTTCTGGGAAACTTTTCTGTGTTAAGAATTTCAAAATTTCAAAAAGACAAAAACTCCTCAAAATTTGCCCAAATTTGGCATGAAGCACCACCATCAAGTTCTTTAGTTGGCCAAGGAGTCTTAAACCAACATTTTGAGTCTATCTTCCTCTTTCTTTCCCTCTAGGGCTCTCTTCAACCTAACTTTCATCCTCTTAATTCTCATGTTGCAAATTTTGTTCTGGGTTCTGTAGTGATAGTCCATGTGCCTTATCATTTAGTTATCTCTGTTGGCCCCCTGAAATGATAGTTTGTGATATTGTGAAGGTTACCCTGGCAAGTGTCACCTCATAGTTATATAAATGAGCCACAAAAATTCTGGCCAACTCATGATGAAACTGAGCTCTTTCCACTAGTTCACAAAATTCAAAACATCCAAAGTGTCTGAAACAAGAGACTGCAAGTGGGCAAGCTTGCAATTCTCTTAAACTGGTGGGCTCTTCTCTTATGATCTTTCCCCCCTTGTGAGGCTTTCATTGCCTATGTCTTTCCACTAAAAGATCACTTGTTGTCTCGTCATCATAATCAAAATCACTTCCTCTGTCCATTGAGTTAGCTATTTAGTTGCACAAATGTTGACAGTGTAAATGGGACCATGTAAATGGGATGATGGGTATGCTCTACGGTTTGTATGTGAATGTATGTAGTTATAAACAGAGCATAGGCTATGAGAGTTAAAAGAGGGTTTATTAAAATGAAATATAGGTGATGAAAAGTAAATGAGTATGGACGGAATGATGAATGAAAGGGTTTAGTTATGAAGCTAGACAGTGAAATGAACCAAGTGATTAGGGTTTTAATGGAAGAGGATTAGGGTTTGATAATGAGAATGGAGGAGAGGTCTAGAACATGAAGTTTGCAATCTAAACACTGTATAAGAGTAGATACTTACTTGAAAATATGAGACTGGAGGCAATTTGGGCAAAAATTTGAAGTTTGGAGTGATGGGATGGCTGTCTACTCTAAGTGTAGCGCTCCTGCCCTAAGTGCAGCTCCTTCACCCAGAAGCACAACACCTTTTTATAGGCCACTTGTGGAGGCCTATCTAGTGTCTAAATTGGGAGTGGAATAGCTCATTAGAAATCTTGTGAAGTCTACTTTCCAGAGCATCTTGAACTTTTCAATTTGGGGTTCATTTGCCCTACCAAAAGCTCAATCTCCCAAGACTAGTCAAAATGTGTAGAATGAGGCTAACAAAATGCAGAGTGATTTTGTTAGGAGGTCTTTCTCAACTCCAAATTGAGCTCAAGATGGCTCATTGGAAATCTCTCTGTGTCTAGTTATCATTTGAAACATCAAGCAAGTCATTTGGACATTTCATCTAAGATAAATATTGATTTTCCCAAGGTCACCCTAGAAGTGCATAACCTCTCCTGAGGCAACTATATTTTTGACATTTCACTAAAACCATGACACCTCTGTAAAAAGTGAAGGAGGTTTTTTTTCTTGGGTCTATGTGCACAAAAATCTCTCTCACGTTTGTTAAATTCATCTTTTCTTGCTTAGAAACACAGTTTGAAGAAAAACCGTCCCTTATGTGTGGTGAATAGCTTGTTCCTTGGAATGACTTCTTGACAAATGATGGAGACCTAATGTTTGATGATATGAAATGGCCTCATACCTTCTGATATCTCTCATGCGTCCTCTTCTTAGATATCTCTACTCCCATAGCCAACCCTAGCTCAGTGGGAGAGGAATTTAGGGTTTTAGTGCTTGTTTCTCTTTTGCTTTTGCAGGTGAATTGGTGCTCATGATGACTTTATTTTTGCAGTGGCAAGTGCTTGGCAACATCATTAGATGCTTAGGAGTAGCTGGGAACCAATATTACATATGAAAATATAAAATTACATCATAAATGAAGATAAAAACAAAATACTATGTTCTCACCTCAAAACTTGTTTTGAGGCGAGAACTACATTAGGCTTTCAAAATGATAAATTATGGCTTTACCAATCATTATTGGACCACTCATGTCCTTGCTGATAATTATTGGCATGTAATTATTGGATTTGACCATGGTGGGACCCTAAAACCTAATGAGACCAAACCATAATACCTAATGAAATGAATTACAAAGTGAACATGAGCCATGACTAAAATATATGAAGAAGATCAACAAGTATAGATCATGAGGGAAAAATTTGAGGAAAACCATACCATCAGTGAATCCATGACCTAATGGAATGCAAACTCATAAGTATGGGACTCCTATTATGAAATGAAAAAGAGTAGATTTTGATCACTGATGGCAGTGTGAAGACACTAATACTAACAAATACTAGAAAGAAATCTTGTGGGAAACATCTTAAGACCTTTATAGACACTGATTATAGTCCCCTTTTGAGTGCACCTCAAAGTAAAAGAGAACAAAGCCACCCTCATAACCCTGAGATAGCTTCACAGTATTCACCCTTCCATACCAAGAGTTCGCAAAAGCCAGAATCCAGTAATAGCCAGGGTGTTTTTGGCTCTCCCCCTCCCCATCCCACTCCCCTCCAAGAAGAAGTATGGTTGATGATATTAAGCTACCTGTTTTTAAAGGAACTAGATCGGAGGATGTAGAATAATTTTATTTTTATGTCAAGCAATATGGACAATGAAGCAGATCAATAATGTCAATATAAAGAAAGCGCAAATTTTTACGAAATTTTGAGATACATAATTAACATGGTATATGAATTATTCAAATAATCAAAAAAAAAATGTTTGCATATATTAAAAGAACATTGATAAGAGAGTTTAAGAAGCCAAATTCTCAGTCACAGTGCATCACAGAGTTGAAAGAGATCAAACAGAAACCTACTAGGTTTGTTTGGGACTTTCAGCAAAGGTCTAATGTGTTATTGGATCAATTAAGCTTCAACATAGCTTCGCAAAAACATCAATAATGGTTTATAGGTACAACGCTACTGCATATTAGATTTCCATTAATGCAACAAAAGATAGGAACTCAAGTTGAAGCTCTAGAAATTGCGATGAAATTGGAAGCTTCACCTATAGGAGATACTAATGTAGGCATGCAATAGATTCATAGTTAGTTGGCGAAACTAACCCTACAGTTACAAGACATCAAGAAAATAAAATAATTTAGAGAAGAAGTATGGTGTACGAAGTGCAAATGAGATTTCCATTCTAAGGAATAGTGCTTTATCTTCAAAAATTACATGGCTGGTGGAGCACCGAATCCTATAAATACAGGGTCCAACGTATAGTGAAAAATATGTAACTATTAGGGTAATTTTGAGGTCTAAAATGGGCCTCCTAAGGAAATTATAAAATAATAGTGGAAATAATAAAACAAGATTAGATTACATCATCAAATTTTAGATTGAAAAAGAAAAAAACTACTTTTTCAACTCGTATTTTCAACTTATCTCCCTATGGGTTCACTCAAATTTCGAGTGGAAACACTTGTTGGATGCATATATTGATTCCTCATACAAGGAGTACCCATGTTACATACTTTCAATGTACCTCGCTACACGAAAAATGTGAAATACATGAAAAGCGTGATTTCAATCACATTTTTTCATGTATTTCTCATTTGTTTTTGTAGCAGGGTCCATCAAAAGTATGAAACATGGGTACTCCTAGGATAAGAAAATTAATTTTTCATCCAATGAGTACTCGCGCTTGAAATTTGAGTAAAATATTTGGGAGATAAGTTGAAAATACAAGTTCAAAAAATAGTTTATTGTTTTATTATTTTTTAATCTTTTTACTTTTTTACCCCAAAAATGGTGAATCACCCCCCATGGTTGACATCATCATATTAAATCCTATTGGTCCTTATAAAGTTTATTTTGGTTGTACCTTTTTCTCAGGAGGCTCAATTTAGACCTCAAAAGTTCTCTAATGATCGTTCAGAAGACCGCTACTTGTTAGAGAAATATGTACAAACTCTGAGGAATATATATTGCAAATTCTATAAATCAATTGGACATGATAAGAATCATTATCGAGCTTACGAACTAATGATGGAGCATGGTGATGACACTTATATAATCAAAGCAGAAGAGCATGGACAAGAGGACAATGGGAAATGTGGTGGTCAAGGAGGTTACCAAGGAAGAGGTTGAGGTGGTGGAGTTGGTCGAGGACATGGACATATCATTTGCTATAACTATGACCAACCAGGTCATTTTGCAAAAGATTATCAAAATCCCACAACGACATGTAAGTACTATAAATCCTTTGACCATGTAATTGAATAATGTCCTATACTTATGGTAAAGATGCAAGAAAAAAGGAATCAGCAGCTGACACAAGTATTCAAATGATGACTATTGAAAGAAGGATCGATGAACCTGGAATTAGCATTATCACAAGAAGTGGAGCTGCAACCGGTAGTGATAAAGAAGACAAAAAGAAAGAAATTGGAAGTGCATGGGTTAGAAAGATTGTTGAGAAATTTCTTGTTTCTTATATTTAGAAAGAAAAAGAAGTATTTATGGAAGCAAAGAGAAGTTTTATGGATCTTAGAGCTTCGACCTCTAGTGCACAGCTAAAGCCCGATCAAAAAAGTAACCACAACACATCATCAACATCGATACAAATTCGAGCTCCAACACAAGACCAAGATTCAATAAATCAAGCATGTATTTTAAAGTCTTTTCTGCAGACTTGTATGAAATTATTAACAGATCAAAAGGTTGTAGAAGGGCTTCAGGAGTTGATATATTCTTGTGCATCCAAATAAACACCACGAAGTGAGATTTGCGCAGTCAATAATTTGCATCGACAGAAGAGAACCAGAAGAGAAATGAGGCTTAGTGTGTAGATAGGAATATATGATATGGATCAATTTATTCTAGATCTAGGATCTAATGCTAATGTCTTGATGAAGTAGACATGGGAATTAATGGGTAATCTGAAACTACAATAGTCACCTATTCAGTTAAGGATGGAAAATCTGCAAAAGATATTCCCTCTAAGAAGACTTCCAGGTGTCACAGTAGATATTGAAGGAGTTCAAACAATTGTTGATTTTGAAGTAATAGAGATCATCAATGATAGTAACCCATACCCTCCATTTCTTGGAATTGACTGGGAATTTGACAATATGGACATAATTAATCTAAATAAGAGATGTACGATATTTGAATGAAACAATATGAGAGTAATTGTCCCCTTCGATCCGTCAAAATGAGTAAGATATACAAAACCAATCAAAGAATAATACTAAGCAGCTGACATAGACAACATCTATCAAATGACAAGGAAGGAACATGATTTTGTTAACCCTACTACAGAGGGAAAGTTGAGTTGGGAGTGTGATAATTATTGTACCTCAGAATCATAAGAAGAATTGGAAAACTAGAAAAATAGAATGCATGAAGTATTAGGGAGGCGTTGTAAAAGAATTGCCAAATTAGTTCACTGTATGATATTTGAGGTATGTAACCTTCCTTCTTATGATTGCCTAGTTGATGTAAATAGTCTTATTAATGATTATGAAGAAAACGTTCCAGAAAATTAAAGGTTGTTAGTCTTGTATTTAGCCCTGAAAGCTACCCATTCTAGATGGCGGAATGCACACATGAAGAATATAGGAGGTTGGCAAGAATGTCAAAGGTTGATGTGGATAAGCTTTAGACAAATAGATACAGAGATAGATATAAGGTATCATGGTGAAACTAATCCTAGGAATCATATCCAGCTATGCACTACAACATGGAAGGAGATTCGACAACAAGAATGGGTACATGGATTCATTCATATATTAGAGATTATCCATAAGAATGGGTACCTAGAAACAGAGCTTTGACATGGTACAATAAACTGGGAAAACATGGTTGATGGCTTCTTATTAAAATTCAACTTTGAGGATGATTGTCCATACATATATTTGTCCCTTCAGACAGTAAAGAAGAATATTTTTGAGAAGGTAACCCCACTGACATGGCAGCAACTTGATTGGGTTGCGAAGATAGAAAATGCACTAGAGTTTTATAACCTTACTGTAGATGAAGAAGAAGATCCTCACAACATCAACATAGCAGAATCAGAAGGATACCATGAAGTAATTGGACCTGAGCCAAAGATACCAGATGTAACGAAGTCACTAAAGACCAAGAAGGTGAACATAGAATCATAGATGGAACCCAAGATTGCATCAATAGGAGAATACTAGTATGAGGAGATAGTCAATAAAGTTACAGAGTTACCTCATGAATATCAAGAATTGCTCCCCACTAAGCTTTCATAAATGAAGGGTATAGTAGGAGATCTAAGAGTCATGAATATTCCCCTTAAGCATGATGCAAATCTAGTCAAACAAAGACCTTACAAGTTGAACCTGAAGTATAAGGAGAAAGTGAAAGTAGAGCTTGATAAAATGATAGAAGCAAGAATTATTGTAGTAGATGAATCAGAATGTGTGAGTCTTATGGTGGTGCAAGAGATGAAGATTCAAGGATAAGTTAGGATATGTATTGATCTGAGAAATTTGAATGATGCATGTTTACATGATCCCTTCCCTACCCCTTTCACAAATGAAGTGTTAGACAATGTAGGAGGCCAAGAATATTACTCATTTACAAATGGATTCTCAAGTTATCATTAGATTAGGATTGCACCTCAAGATCAGAATAAGACCACATTTGCTACATAATGGGGCCCATATCAATATACAGTAATGCCTTTTGGATTAAAAAATTCCCCTGCTATATTTTCTAGGGTGGTGGTTGCAGCTTTGAAGGAATATATCCATAAGTTTGTAGAGGTATATTTTTATGATTGGAAAGTATTTGGATTGTTGAGAAAACATTTTGGAAGTTTAAGACTTATGGTCGACACATGTAGAAAACATCATATCTCTTTCAACCTAAAGAAGTGCATATTTTGTGTACCTTTTGACATATTATTGGGACATAGTATTTGTAAGAAGGGACTAATGGTGGAACTTACTAAGATTGATGTCATTGTAAACTTGCCTCCACCTAAAATAGTAAGACAACTTCACACTACTTTGGGAAATACTGGGTATTACAAGAAATTCATTAAGGGGTATGCCCAGATCACTGTGCCTATCGAGAAATTTTTGAAGAAGGATGTAACTTCTCAGTGGAATGAATAATCGCAGAAGAGCCTTGACATATTGAAAGAGAAAATGATAGTTGCCCCTGTACTAGTGTTCCTTGATTGGAATAAGAAATTATGTGTCCATCTGGATGCCTCTTATGTAGCTTTGGGAGTAGTACTAGAACCACCTGGTGTAGGATAGATTGATCATACTGTAGCTCATGCATGTATAAATTTATCTAAAGAAGAAAAGAATTACACCGCTACAAAAAGGGGAGTATTAGCTATGCTATATTCTTTGTATACGTTTAGACACTACTTGTTGGAATCACACTTTAAAATGTTTACAGATCATTCTGCATGGAAGTATTTGGTTAATAAGCTTGGCTTAGGAGGGAAGATGTGTATATGGTTATTGTTATTCCAGGAATAGGACTTTGAGATCAATGTTAAACCAGGGAGACTAAATGAAGGACTTGACAATATGTCAAGACTAGAAATAGGGGAAGAACCAACTAGCATAGAGGATAATCTCCCTGATGCACAATTATTTGCAATCAGAGTTGTAGTTGATCATTTCAAAGATATCATTCAGTTTTTACTACAAGAATGGCTCCTTCAGAGTATACTACACAGAAAAATAAAGAATTAGTGGTTAAGGCAGTTGAATTTCCATTAATAGAAATACATTATATAAGATGGGACTATATGAGATAATACACAGATATGTTCCTGAAAATGAAAAACAGATGATTTTAGCAGAGGCTCATGGAGGCACAACTAGTGGACACTATGTAGGAAAAGCTACTGCAGAAACGATTTTGAGAGCAAGAGCAAGATTGTGGTGGCCTATATTAGATAAAGGTGCAAAGGAGTATTGTCAAGCATGTGATGTATGTCAAAGAATAGGAAAGCCTTCAAGAAGAGATGAGATGCCAATGTTACCACAAGTTACATCACAGGCCTTTGATAAGTGGACCATCTATTTTGTTGGACCCATCCACCCAATTGGAAAGAGGACTAGTCTGAGGTTCATAATCACAGTGACTACTTATTTGATAAGGTGGGCCGAAGCATAACTAGTAAGGGGCTGCAACGTAGAAACTCCTACGAAGTTTATTTTTGAGTACATATTTTCTATATTTGGATGTCCGAAGATTTTGATGAGTGACTAACGTTCACACTTCCTAAATAAAACTATTGAAGCATTGACTAGGGAGTTCCAAGTTTATCATCAGAAGAGTTCCGCTTATCATCCTTAGTCCAATGGAACAATAGAAGCATTTAATAATATTTTGGAGAATGCACTTAGTAAGGTATGTGATGTGAATAGAGATGACTAGGACCTTATAATTCTAGTAGTATTATGGGCTTATAGGACCACATGTAAAAGGTTGATAGGCCAAACACCCTTCAAGTTAGTTTATGGGAAAGAATTTTTTATTCCCATGGAGTACATCATGCCTAGCTTGAGAATGCAGCTTTTACAGATATGGCAGACCTTGATATAATGAAGGAAATAATGGCACATTTGCTTGCTTTAGAGGAAGAGAGATTTATAGCAGGATTCCATTAGCAAGTACAGAAAGAAAGAGAAAAGGCCTAGCATGAGAGACATATTAAGCAGAAGAAGTTCCATGTAAGAGACCTTATTCTTCTCTATGATAGTAAGTTTTTGAAATTTCCAGGAAAATTTAATTGTCATTGGTTGGCCCCATACATTATCAAGCATATCATTGATGGAGGCACAGTTTAGTTAGAAAATTTAAATGGGGAATTGATTCAAGGAAGAGTAAATGGTAGCAGATTAAAGTTTTAAAGGGACAACCCTGCTCTTATAGCTTCACTCTGAAGAAGAAAGGAGAAAAGTCTTAGTGCCACTTGTAGTTGAAAGTGGGAAATCGACTATAATATACACTGTAGAGAGCTTTGACATAGTAGGTTACTTCAATATAATTTATATTATGTTGAAGTTCATAGGAGCCTCAAAGAAAGAAGGGTAATTTGCTAGAATATGGGATGTGTCGAAGTTCGCCGAAAGAATGTGATTGCTAAAAGGGAGAGTTAACGTTAAAACACACATGAAGTTTCATTTATGATCATATATTGACAAGATCTATGGATAGATATGAAATTAATGATCACAATTTGAAAGCAATCTGAGCTATTGATGGGGTTAGAAATTCATAATTGTTATAAAAAGTCAAGTCCTACCCAGATTTGGAACTTTGTTGAATTGAGAATTCGAATAATATTGTCGTTGCGAAGAAATTGTGGAAATTGTCACATGAATATCCTATCAACTAAAGAATTCATTAATATATTTAACGAGTGGGGCTTAGTCGGAGTCATGGAAGCAGCATCTAGAGCAACATCTAAATCAGCATCAGCTGAGATGCCTATAGCAACATCACTTGCAGCATCATCATCACACACACAACGGATATCCCTAAGGAGGAAAATGGCTAAAGAACAAATAACAACGAACAAATAGTATAAGAAACTTGTTGACTAGCCCAAACAGGTGAGAGATAGTGAGGAAGAAGATGAGCAAGTGGAAATGGAAAAAGATGGTGCAGGGTTTCCATAACCTATACCACCATAAATTCCACCGAGAAAACCAAATGAAAAATGAGTGAAAGAGTCAAAGTATGCAGACTATGGAAACTCGACAGCCCTATTGCTAGAGCCATAGCCATTTGCTGGAGAAATCCTTGGGAAAATTCTACAGCTGAAGTTGATGGACCACGATTTGAATGACAGGAAGAAATACCTACAATTTGTACTACCCTGAGACTGGTGTGATGAGGTTAGAACCACAGTAGTGAGCATCTGGATTGGCATACTCGGGATTACTGAACATGTTGAATGTGCCACACTTTGGCAGAAGTCTAGGAAGCACAACTTGTGTGAGACAACTTCTCATGATGGTGCGCGATGGATGCCTATGGATGGGAAAGAGGATCCCTATATACAAAATTCTCATATGGAGAATCAAAATATTGTCATATCAAGGGTGGAACCCCACAAAATATTTTTTTTGGAAATATTAAGACATAACAATAGCCAAAAACATGAAGAAGAAGTTTAGACTAACAAAAGGGAAGTGACGTTATGATATCAACTCAATTAGTGATCAAGGAGTTCACCTCGCAACACATATACTAGCTGGGAAGACCATGAGGAAGTGTGAGGCTAATGAAGTCCCTACATCGGTGGTTTCAATAGCTGCACAGTGTGTCAATGGAGTTTAGTACAACTGGGTCAAATATCTATGCCATGAATTTCTATATGATTGTCACAAAGTGCAGGAGAAAGGTAATACATTTCATTATGCATGAATAATTTTGGTAATTGTAATGCTAACATGGAGAGAGCCGCAAGATTCATAGTTCCCTCTGATAGCCTCGAATATTTTTTAAGCCAGTATGCCTCATTATGGTATATCACTAAACCATCCTAAGCACATGAAAACATGATGTTTTTATGTTATATCATATGGACTTGCATATGTTGGTGAAGAAAACACCTCGTAGTTTAGCATTCAGCTAGAAAAAGAGAGAGCTTCAATGCAACAAAAAATTGACCAGGTGATCCAAGAAAGGGATAAAGCAGTTCAGTAGCAGTAGAAGTTGAAGGAAGTGGTCAAAGATACATGCCGATAGATTCCATACATGGATGTCCGAGAAGAAGAGAAACTGGAGGACAAGGTCGCAAAGGTTGGCCATGCAGTAAAAGGATATAAGGAAAAGATCATCGAATTACAATTTTCATATGCGATGAAGATTAGTGAGCTAGAGGTGAAGCTAAAACCAACCACACCGTAGGAAGTGCAATAGCAGAGGGAAACTAACCTAAAGGTTTCAATGGAAAACATCTCTACAATAGTGGTAGATTGTGGGAAGCTTTTGGGTGAAAGATTACAGATTTGGACTTCACTATAGGAAGATCCAAATGTGCAGAAACTATAGGAAGATATTCAATAGAAGAAATAACAGTTGGAAGAGATTCAGGCAACTACAAAGACCATATAAATATTGTAGATTCTCACCAAGATCAATGACGGAAATGCCCTCCAAAAGAAGATAGAGGAGCTACAGAAGGAAAAATAGGTTTTGATAAAGAGAACTCAGCCATGGCAGGATGAGGCTCTCCAACTGTCACAAGCAGTGGATGAGAAGCTTCAAGAGCTTTGACAAAGGGAGACAGTAGTGACACAAAAGGATACATAACTATGACAGAGGCATTGTTCGAGGAAGTGCGCAGCAAAGAGAAGTAGATCACACACATTTTGCAACAATTCAACAGTGCCTACAACAACATTGCAACAAATATCGAAGGTAAATCTACTTTGTGACTCAGGACGAGTCACATGCGAGTGTTGGGGGTCTATTTGGTGCAACCCAACTTGGCCTAGATTTTGGCAAAGACTCCACATTTTGTGGAAGCAGAGTGTGCAACAGAGCATGCAACAAAGTGCGTAGTAAAGAAGTCAAATGCAAAGTGGACTGCATAGTGGAGCACTTAGAATATACCGTGCATTATAATGGCATCAGAGTGGGTCAAATCCCCTCCTTTTTGTAAAAGCACATGATGTTGCAAAGGATAATGGGTTTTTGGGCCATAGTTGCTTGTTCGAGGGAGTCCATGGTATTTCAACCATGGTATTGTAATGATGTAACCCTATGATGTAACAACGTATATAGGGTGAAATAATAGGAAGAGAATCATCGAATTGATCTGTATCAAGTGTTATGGTTGAATTATTGTGATCTGTAGTTTTGTAGCAAAGAAGAGGCTCTACAGTTTAGTGCACAGAGGCCTGAGTCTGCAGCTAAGTGCGTAGACAGCCTTTTGGCTTATTACGTAGGATAATAACTATTTTTTGTACAAAGATTCATTATATTAGCAATATTTCATATGAATGTAGCTCCACTTTGGGGTGAGCCATGGTAATTTTATGTCTTCACATGTATATTTTATTGTTATTTGTTTTAAAGTTGCAGTTATTATAGTTTCATTTTCCTTCAACGCAGTAATGGTTTATGGTTTTATATGACATGTTTAAGAGATTAATGTAATGTGGAAAAGTGATTTATGAATGATAAGAGTAATAAAACATAATAATACCGCATCTCCACATCCTTCATGGTTGCAGAAACCTAGTTCTGCATCCTCCCATAGTCACTTCGAGTGAGACTGCAATGTACATGTAGGTCATTGCCGAAAGGGCCAGCAATTGAGGGTTTTGTTGGTGCGAAGTATACATCGAATCTTGGTCATCCCTAAACGAGCTAACACAAGAAAATCATCACGTGCTCCTCAACACATGTATATTGGTTCCATAATCAATCCCATGTAATGTGCTCTCAACCTAAGCATCTATAATCAATCCCATGTAGTCTAGTTTGTTGTTTGTGGGTTATGGTATTACATGGTCTTGGTATTACAACATCATATTCTACCTTTGTTTTACATATACCAATGTAAGATGCATAAGTACCTATACTGGTGGTGGAAGAAATTTGTGACCCAGGAGTGGGTGGGAAATGGGACATCTCTATTCCATATTCCAACTTCTTAGAGGTTATTGTGATTGATTTTTTCCTACATATTTTTCCTAATATAGGTGTTCATGGGGAATCAACTGATTCCCTTTAACAATGTTTCTTTGGTTGGTCTATTTTAGTGCCTTTAGTACGTTCTTCCATGTATGTGGAAAGCATCGACAATACCATGCCTTCTATATTTTTCACTGCTTCTACCCCCAATATAGAAGCCATTTCCTCTTTAAGTTTCTCACTTTCATGCCCCTATATATGTACAATAAATTTTTTATTTTAAAATTAGAAATAAAAAAATAAACCCTAATTTATTCTTTTATAATTTTGAAACTAAAAACTAAAAAATATAATTCAAACAAGCAATGGAAACATGTACAAATCTATAAATTAAGTATGATATACCTCATTCTCGTAAGAATTAGATCCCTTTACTCATTACCCTCTAGTGTCGCTTGACATTTTTTGGCATCCTAGGGTAAATGTTTTTCCACCAGACTATGGAAAATCCCTTCTCTTCATTCCCTATGTTTTTCTCCCTTCCCTCTAACTATTTTAAGCAATAATAGTGAAAATTGGATGGACAGGGACTTGGTTTTCATCTCTAATAGGGGTTGGATTAGATGCAAAAATTGATTTTGTGACTGCTATAGGCCAAATCACAGCCACAAATCATTTTTTTTTTTATTGAAATCCATAAGAAGGGAGGCATGGTCCATCAATATCTTTTCCCACCATCAACAGAGATCCACTAAATTAGTTATTTTCTTTCATAGCCTCAACATATTGCTCCAACCGTGGTCTAGTCTAACTACCCATAGAACTTCAAAGCTCCCTTGATTTGCAATTGGTGAGTATGATAATGGAAATATGGTGAATGTATTACATTATTTTGGTTGAATAGTCAGGATACATAATAGGTTTATCCATTGCATGCATGAATTATAGATTGGCGAGGTTTTCTTTTTCAATTTTTTGATTTGATCTAATTTCTATTCATCATCGTCTTTACACTTTGCAATGTAGATGTGGGAGGCTTCCATTTTATTGTCATGTTTTATGAGGGTTGAATACCAATATTGGGTGTGAAATGTGCATAGTCACATGTTATAAGTTGAAATGTCGGTTGATGTAAAGCCCCATAAATGGTGTTTGAACTCTACAATGAAGGGTGTTTTATGTCATATTTTCCTACACCACTAATGAATTTGTTGTGATTTCAAACTTTCTAATTTTATTTTAATATTGAATGACTCAAAATGTAATAATCCATTAGTTATAGTCACATACACATATTTTCACCTTTAAAGGTTGTGCTTCTTAATGATTATGAATACATGTGACAAAAACATTTTTGATCCTGCCACTCACTCATTACTATTTTATAGGGTGGATGGTTGCCCTTAAAATATATCACATCCACAAGTTAACTTATACTAAATATTATATTATATATTGAGTTCATTTAGAAAACTTAAAAATCAAAATTGAAAATAGTATATTCTCTAACATATAGGGTCAAAGGATTTTGCTTTTTAAATATACAAAAATATAGATATTTAGTGGTTTAAAATAATGGGTGAAGGGTTTTAATTAAGTTAAATTAAAATATTAAAAAATAGAAAGTAGTCCATTAGTTTTAAGGGTTGTGTCATGTCACCGTATTGGGAGTAGAAATTAACAAAATGGGTATATATTGAAAATATGACCATTTTAAGTTTTTTGAGAAGATGTTTCAGTGTAAATCACATTACAATGCATTTTTCAATGCGTTTCAAACCCACGAGTGTGGTTTATCGTCAGGACAAATTGAAGAACCAGATCCAAGCTGCATGTTAAATAGATAGAGCAAATCATCCAACGGCTATATTTGACCAAGCAATGACTATATGGGACTGGGCACTTTGTTATAGACATATTTGGGCACTACAACCCCAAATCATATATGTCCATAAAACAAGGGCTTCTGAGTCCCTAAAAGTGTTGTTTCATGCCCTAAAGGAACAAGGTTAGCTGATTACATCATCTCCCAGAAGTTCTCCACAGAAAACTGCTCAAAACTAGTCAAAACTGGACCATACAGACTGCTCGGTGCATAAGGTGCGATGCATACTGAAAATCCCTTCTCTAAGGTGCGATGGGCAAAGTAGACAAATGGCAGAGATATTTTGCAAGGTGGATGATCATGGAATCTTCCAGCAACTTCTCCTGTGACACTTGTCTCTCTGAATTCACCTAGGGATGAGTAAGAGATCATCAATCTCCAAGTGGAATCAAGGAATATCAGAGAGAAGAGACTGATCAAATTCCCAGAAGCTAAATCCCCCCCCTACAATCATCTATATATGGATCCCTCATCCTAGAGATCCAGGGGCTGGAATCTTGTATCTTGTAAGGAAGTGTTGTTGGTTTCCTAGTGGAATATCATAGTGTTGGGTGATCTAAGCTTTTCATGAGGTGAAGAAGGGCTTTCATGCTAGGAGGATGATGCTGGGTCAGATCGATGGGTTGTAATCCTCTCTTCTAATCTCTATATCAATAAAGCTATTCAAGTTTTCCTCCACATTCTTGTATGTTTTCTAATATATGCGTGTGTGTGGTCAATATATATCTGGTCCTATATTGTTTACGATTGTAGATCTCTGCACTTTGAAGGTATTACGCTGCTTTGACTTTACATGTACTCTTTGAAGCGGAGTGGTCAACGGAGGAGTGGCAAAGATTTATCAAAGGGGTAGAAGGAACAAGCAAAGAACCAAGCGAAAGATTGAGGTTGGTATTCTTTGCCCCTCTCCTGTCTACTTCTCGTAAAAGAAAGCAAAAGTAACTTTAATCTGTTTGTTTCTAAGATAGCTACCCATCTTAGTGGGACTAGAAGCTCTACATAGACAGTAGATTTCCCAATAACAAAATGGCGACTCCACTGGGGATCAAACACAGAATCTCTGGGATCAAGTAGTTTGTTTGCTTGTCTATATTTGTTTGCTTTATAAACTTACAGACAGAGCCTGAAGTCAAGCCAGCTAGCCTTCGAACTGCATGTTCTATGCAAGTGCAAAGTAGATCAATGCTACTTTAGTCTATCTCTGCGTTTTGTCTATAAACTGAACAATTGATTTGCAAACATCCTAATTGCCCTGGTGGTGGTTCATGTAGCCTCATTAGATAATCCCCTATGATTTACATTTACTGACTATCATTTGCTCCGCTTAAATCCCTAAACTAAGTTGCAAACTATGACCAAGAACCCAGTTGAGGTCTCGTCCCTGGACCATTGCACCTTCTCCTCTTGGGAATCTGGATGCATCGAACCTCCCTTGTGTAGTAAGTGAGATGCATCGCACTTTCCCTGTGTTACAGGTGTGATGATCAGATAAGACCTCTTCTGCTTCCAGATTTTGGTTTTTTGTTCACTCTCTTCATCTTTATTTAGGAGTTTTGCTATCTGTGATCAGTAAACCACTGTAGAAACTCCCTTCCTTTGCATGATTCAACCTCCATAGTACAAAGAACTATAAATTTTTTTATGTATTGTCCACCATTTACGGTCGTCTTTTACAAAGAAGTAGTGTAATCAAGTTGTTGTCTTTTGATTTGAAAGTGTCGCAAGTGTCATTTTCAGTCAAAGAAAAGAATCCTATTTTTCTTGATGGTCAATTACACTGTTACTCTTGTATTTGATTTGAATGAATAGTTTTTCAAGTGTCGAAAGCAGTTTTCAATTCAAAATCGCAAAGTTTCATCATTATCTTCCTTTCGTTTTTTGAAAATAAAATCGTTAGTATTGTCGCTTGAAATGCTTCAAATTTGTACTTAGCATTCTTTTTGTCATTTATATATTAAGAAAGAGAAAACAAATACATGCATGTGCATTTTGACTGCGTGTTGGTTTGATTTAGGACAGTGCATCTAGTGTGTTCTCTCCACTATATGTTGAAAGAATATCATTTCTCTTTCCTTAGTAGCTAGGCAAAAAGAAGATTAAACGATTGTTTATCATCTTAGATTGCATTTTAGGAATTGTATATCTACATCATGTAGTGAACCTAAAAGGAAAACTTCTTAAAAAAGATCAACTGTAAAATAAATTCAATGAACATAAAAAAACTTTGGATCCTAATGCACAACATTTAGAAGTCTAGGATAGAGACGTATTCCGGCGTCATAAATCCTGGTAACTATCGCTTTCATCGTTGGTTGGGTGATTCCTCCTCTTTGAGACGAAAAGTGCCAGTATGGACTTGTGCTCCCACGTACCATCGAGTATATATTGGGAGACCACAATGGGCTATATCCTTTATCCTTAGGAAGCCGTGTCTGCTGCCCTGTCAATTGGAATGCACTGAACACAGGATTTGGGAAGATTGACTGTCGTATCGTAAAAATTATTCTGCAGTTTTACGATTGGTTTGGTAATCCCTCTATCTAGATTTCAAGAGTAGTCTCTTTCATTCCTTTTCAGACTCCTTAAAGGAAATGGTCCATCTGAGCACTTGTCACTTCAGGCTCATTAAAAATCGAAGGAGACTAGAGTCATCTTTTTCTTTTTCTCGACTCTTAAAAATAGAAAAAGAAAGTTGTGTCGAAGTGTCTAAAATTCATTTAATATGGAATCATTTTGCCTTCTATTTTGAGTTGATCGAGTAATATGCAATGGTGGAATAAATTCAATCAAAACCCCATCATTTGTGGAGACTTACGAGTCAACCATCTTTGACTCTGGAAATGAAACTATTCCAAACAAAGCGAACTTGTTTAACTGGATCAAAGTCCCCTAGTTTGGTTGGTACAAGTGTTCCGACATCCTCAGAGACTCCGATTACTCCAACCATTTCTGGTATCCCTGCCTCTACAGAAGAAATTCCGTAGCCACAAGAGGACATTAGAACTGATCCTAGTGTGATGGTAAACACTTCTAGTCCTGAACCGACTCTATCTACAGCTGATACGGAAGGTGTTATTCCCCAAACATTTGTCGTTGCAGAATCTATACCTTCTTCGGCACCACAAATATTTTACGGACCTAACGGTCTACCTCTTCTGCCTGGATTGATTGCAATAGAAGAGATTGTGGAAGATCCTCCATCCAGTTCTCCATTACATTTTGGAGCCGAGATCACCCTATATCCTTCGTCAACATAAATTAGTCTCCCTTCATCGCAAGTTCCTATAGAATCGCTAGGAAATTTTTTGGATAGGCTAGATATGTCTTAACAATCGTCGACATCTAGGACTATGTCATATGACGCGGCAGCAGCAGAACTTCCTCCTGCTACTCCAACAATGTTTCTTTGGTGTACCATCTGTCCCAACTAGCTCTCAACCGCTAGATGGAGTCCATCTAGGGACTGTTTTGATAGTATCGTCTATTCCCGTTTGTTCATCTGGAATAATATCCAGAGTCTCTTATGTTGAGTCTCAACAAATTGATCCTTCGCAACAATATCAATTTAGGCAGTCTGATCCCCAAAGGCCAATCATTCCTTTGAGCACTAGATTCTTTCCATATGGGGGGAAATATTCCCTTTCATTGTTTCCTCTAGGAGAACAACCATATGGGAGTTCGCAGCAGAATTCAGGTCATGCTGGAATTACATCTAGCAGCTGGGTGCCAATACTACCTCAACAAGCAAGAGTTGTATACTCAATGCAACGCCTACATGTGTCGAATATCCCCACTACACCAACCATTATGACAGTGTCGCAAGTACAAGCGTTGCCTTTGTATGTCAACCTCAAGTTTCTCAGGTCATAATACAACAACCTCCCGTCTCCACGACACAAATGAAATCTCCAATTAGTGGCTCCCTAACTGGAGCGACCTAGGCTCAAACGGGTACTATTACCCCTCATCTTGGTCAAATGGCTAGTACTGGACAATAGAAAATGGTTTAACAACCATGGCTGGTGCAATATCAACAACCTCAATTTCAACAAGCTTACCAAGGATCTGAGCAACAAATATTTGCAAGTAATGGGCAGCCGTATATTCAAAATGGTCAACATCAATCATTTCATAATGGTTATGCTCATCAACCTTACCAAAGTTATTAGCATCAAATGCAGTATGCTAGTATGCAAAGACCAACTGCTCAGGCAATACCATCCTATCCTGGGTATGCTTCACCAAACCTGAATCAATAGTTGCCCTTCATGGTGACTTTAGAGTTACCGGATCTAAATCGGCTAACAAACGATCCAATTTCTTATGCCCCCTGGTGGCTGGCAATTCCCCATAAACTTCCATAATATATTCCTAAATTTAATGGAAATCCGGGTGAAGACCCGTCGAATCATGTGATGACCTTTCATATGTGGTGTTTGTCCAACACTCTAAATGATGATTCGATTAGGCTTCGCCTTTTTTAGTGATTGTTAACTGGTCCGGCAGCAAAATGGTACATTAAATTTCCTAGAGCTTCATTTGATAACTTCAGCACCCTTGCCACAACCTTTTTAACCCATTTTCAGTTACCCATAAGGTACGAAACAGGAACAGAACTTCTTACCAATTTCAAACAAACGATAGACAGTCACATATGTGATCATATTCATGAGTGGCAGCATCATCGTAGAATGGTAAAAACATATGTTCCTGATCAGTTGTTAGCTGAATGGTTTATTAAGTCATTGTTACCTTCTATCGCAGAAGATGTGGCAAAGGGAGGGGTCTTCACTGAAGATCAAGTCATTGCTCATGCACAATATCTAGACTTGATCTATACTCAGTCTGGTACACTCTATGAAAAATCCCTGATGCTCCTAGACTGGAATTTTCCATTCATCCTCCTCCTAAATCAAATAAGGACTCTCATGCTGGCGATGGTGTGATAGGTATGACTAGCACAAAAACCGTAAAGGCTACATTGAAGAAATCTCGTACGGTTTCTGGTCAAAATGCAAATGAAGAACTTCTCGCCTCGGAGGTAAATGTCATGCCAACCAACAAAGGAAAAGAACTGAAGCAACCAGGGGGCAAGAAGAAAAAGAAAGGGAAAAAGAAGAAACAAGAGGATTCGTCTCCTGAAAAATCTTCTGAAAACCCTTATGGGCAAAGGAAACCCCCTTCATGGTGTCAAATATGCAATGAGGATCATTGGACAAGAGATTGTCCACATAAAGCTGAAGTTAAAAAACTTTTTAGTAGTTCAAAAACCTCAGCAGTATTGACTGATCCGCTTCCAAACCAAGGAACCAATCTGGTTGCTAGTGACAATGCTTCCCCATCCCAAGTGCTTATGTTGTCCATTTCAAAACAACAAAATGATGCTTTGATATCGACAAGGAATAAAGATTACGGGAATCCATAGTTGTCAAACAACAAGGGTACTGATCAAACTAGTAGTTCGACAGCAACTTCGACCGAAGTTGTGCCACCAATCATTCGTGAGCTAATGATAAGGCTGCCAAAGGGAGTAATACACAAATTGACATTTAATCCTCATGCCAGAGAAACACTGAATTATAATATAGTAGAGGACCTGGCCCAATCATCGTCCGCTATGACAACACTTGAGGTACTACAAAATTTCCCCTCCCAAAAGTAGGCTCTATTATCAGCAATAGGTGGGATTGACCCAGCAGATTCTAAACTTCTGGCCTTTAATCATAAAGGATATGACCCTCAGTTACCAGCTCAACTTGCTTTCCTTCTTCAAGTGAAAGCCCTCAACAAAATTGTTCATCGAATGATTATTGATGAGGGAGCATCTACATGTATTATGTCGATGAGTTGCTAGAAAAATTTGGGCTCACCACCCTTGTCGTGATCATCACCAACATTGAAAACGTTTGATGGATGAACATACACTCCATTCACGAATTTAAGTAACTTGCAAGTTGAATTGGGGGGTAAAACAATAAATTGATGTTGAAGTTATCGACAGAAACCTCGATTACAAAATCCTATTGGGAAGGCCCTGGATATATGCTATGGCCGCTGTTGTGTCGACATACTTTAGAAAGATTGCATTTCCTTTCCAAGGAGGAATTACAATCATCGACCAACAAACATTTCTCCCCAACAGTTCACAAGTTACGGGAAGCATTCCGATGATCCACGAGAGCTCTTAGTCACTTCAAAATATCGGAGTAGGCCTACTAAAAGACCCGACATTGATGGCTACTTTTTCCCTACCGCCTTCAAATGATCTGGCGGAAGTGGCCATGGTGGGAACCTGCAATATGGTGTCTTCCATTCAGAAGATATCCGAACACAAATTTTTGCCTCCAAGCCCAATAAAAATATTGTAGCAATCAATGTTTTCGGCATGGGAGGTAAACCCAAATCAACGCTCCTCAAGCGTTTGGATATATAGGTCTAAGGAATATGGTACCCCTCCAGATCCTTGCTCGCATGTACATTATACTGATGAAGGAATTGTTCAGTCAATGATGATTGACGAGGTACCATGGGAAGATTACCACCATCATTCCCATCTTCCAGATTATGAAGAAGATTATTCCAGTGACCTTAATCATCCCTCAGTATTCGATTTCCTATCAAATACTATAAATATGGTGGATTTTGAGTGAAACTTATCCAATATTGAAGAGACTATCGCCATCAATATCTCGACCAAACCAAATGTTGTAGACAATATTCATGTAGGCAAATATTGTTCTCCTTTAGAACCGGAAATATATTACACTCTCTTTCGCAAGTTCAGAGATGTCTTTGCATGGTCATATGAGGAAATGCGAGGCATCGACTCGAGTATTATTGAACACGAAATCAAGATGTATCCAGATGTCAAATTAGTACGACAACGGCTTCGACAGGTGCACCCCAAGAAAGCCACTTCCATCAAGGCAAAAGTTGAAGAACTTCTCCATGCTGGTTTCATTTACCCCGTTCCTCTAACCCATTGGGTATCGAATATTGTTCCTGTAATGAAAAAGAAAGGAACTATTAGAATGTGCATCGATTATAGGGATGTAAATCAAGCTTTTCCAAAAGACAACTACCCTACACCCTTCATTGACCAGATAATTGATGAATGTGCCAGATGTGAAATCTTTTCATTTATGGATGGATTTTTCGGGTATAATCAAATAAATATCCGCCCACAGGACCAGTCAAAGACTGCATTTATTTGTCTGTCGGGTACATTTGCATACCGCAAGCTACCCTTTGGTTTAAAGAATGCAAGGGAAACATTTAAGAGGGCAATGAATTATTCCTTCCATGAAATCAAGAACATCGTTCAACCATATCTCGACAATCTTCTGACTCACTCGTGAAAGCAGACTGATCATCTGCAACATTTGAGAGTGATATTTCTACGTTGCCGACACTACAAGATACGAATCAATCCACACAAATTTGTATTTTGTGTTGGTTCTGGTCATTTACTTGGCTTTGTGGTTTTGAAGGATGGGATTCGTCTCGACCCATGTAAGGTTCAAGCAATCATTGATTTGCCTCCACCTTCAAATTTGCTTCAAATTCAGAAAATCCAAGGGAAAGCAAACTTTCTTAAGAGGTTCATTCCAAATTATGCTGAACTTGCTAAAGGTTATACTCGTCTATTTAAAAAAGAAGTACCCTTCATCTCAGATCAGGTCGTGCAAGATTCCTTTGATGGTTTAAAGGAATCCCAAATAAAAGCATCATTAATGTATGCTCCTGATTATCAAAAAGACTATAACCTGTATCTGGCTGCAGCAGATATGACCATAGTTATGGTTTTAGTTCAAGAAGATAGTGGAATTGAACATCCTATCTATTATTTAAGCCAAAACTTAAATGATACGGAAAGCAAGTACTCCTATGTTGAAAAGCTAGCTCTCGCAGCTATTCAAGCGATACAGAGATTCCGACACTACATCCTCTTTTGAAAAACTACCATTTTGTCAGATTGCAACCCCATGAATTATATCTTGTTGTGACAGTTACTAGGGGGTAGATATTCCAAACGGATAGCAATTTTGCAAGAGTTTGATCTGGAATTCGTAAAATCCAAATCAAAGAAAGCTCTGGTTTTCACGGAGTTGTTATGCGATCTCCCATCTTCGTCCAACGATTCAACATCCAATGCAACAATCGTAGATGAATCTTTGTTTCTGATATCTTCAAGCGATCCGTGGTAATCATCAATCGCCAAACCCAAACATATAGGTCTAATACATCTTGATCAGAACAATGACGTACTCGATACCAAGAAAAAGACTACATGATCATCAGTGATACACTTTACTGTCGTCGTATCGATACAGTTCTATGGTGGTGCCTCACCCATGAGGAGGCCAAAAAAGTCTTGAATGACCTTCATTCAGGCGCATGTGGGCAGCACCAATCTGGTTACGCTACATGAAAAATATTTTATGAGAAGGATACTTCTAGCCAACAATGTTCAACGATTGCATAATAGTAGTCAGAAGTTGTCATGCTTGTCAAATCTTCGACCGCAAAACCAGAATAACACATGTGCCACTGCAGCCAATAGTCGTTGTTGGGCCATTCGCCAAATGGGGCATAGATTTAATGACATGTAAACCCACCTCAACCGGGGGGCATAGGTATATCATAGTTGTAGTAGACTATTTTACCAAATGGTCTGAGGTAATGCCTACATTAAACAACAGTGGCGAAATGGCTGCTCTTTTCGTTTTTAATCATGTAGTCTCCAAATTCGGTGTTCCACAAGCTATATTCACAGATCATGGATCGCATTTTTGCAATCACATGATGGTTGAGTTGGCTGCCAAATTAGGACTGTCCCATGATAGCTCCACCCCGTATTATCTGCAAGCTAACGGACAAGTTGAGGCAATCAATAAGGTCCTGAAGTGCATGTTGCAAAGGATGATTGGATTCCATAAGCGGAGTTGGCACCTGATCCTGTACTTGACCTTGTGGGCATACCGGACATCAGTAAGGAATGTGACCAAGTTTACACCCTTTCAACTGGTGTATGGCCTGGAAGGGATCTTACCAGTTCAGTGCGAAATCTCATCCCTCAAGCTCGCAGTCGACCTTCTCCCCGGAACTTCAGAAGAGGAGGCTCATTTCTTGGAACTAATCTAATTGGATGAAACCCATCGTGATGTTACCTTGGCTAACGAAGCCCATAAGAAACAAGTCAAGGTGCAGTTCGACAAGAATGTCAAACCCCGTGAATTCTCAGAAGGTGACTTGGTCTTACTTTAAGACCAGGAGTCTGATAAGTTAGGAGCAGGTAAGTTCAAGTCTTTATGGATGGGCCCCTATATTGTTAAGCGTGTATTAGTAAAAGGAGCCTACGAGTTAGTCGATTATGATGAGATTCCACTAGCGCAACCCTACAACGGGTTGTACCTTAAGAGTTACTGTGCTTGACTCAATGTAATAACCCCTATGCTTTTGCTACATTTTTGTTTTCACTAAGAGTAATTGTTTTGGTTGGGTAATCCACTTTTGCATTTGTTACAGATGTCGAAACCATTGGAATCATTTGTTGGATATGCCGACAGAGCGAGCCGTAGTTCACGGAACCTATCTTCTGCGGCCTGGGCCATCTTTGATCCAAGGGGCGAGCTAGTGAGTTTCAGAGGGGTATGTATTGGCCAATCAATGAACAACATTGCTAAATACAGCGCGTTGATAGAGCTCCTCTCTGATGCCATCGTACATGGCATACACTGACTTGTTGTCAGGCTAGATTCGCAGCTCGTCATTCTACAGCTCACCAATGTCTATTCTGTACAGAATATAGCTATCTATGACATGTTCCTCAGAGTTAAGATTTTGCAAAGACAGTTCCATTCTATCCAATATCAACATATTTCCAAAAACTTAAACACAATAACATATTCATTGGCAAATTATGTGTTAGATAGACATTTGTGACATTTATAAAATAAAAGCATTTCATCAATATTTGCATCAGGATCATGTAACTTAATCGAAATGAAGCTCTGAAAAAAAAATAAAAAATAAAAAATAAATAAATATATATATATATATAACTGTTTATGGTTTACACATAGTGTTTTGTGTCCAAGACAAAATTGGTCAAATGACCCTAAAACTCAAAATGCTATGGGGCACCCTAGTCTAATGATGTTGGTGATAACATGTCACTGCCTATGCAATCATGCATAAAATCCTAGCCCATCGACGTGGCACGACAGTAGTATGTCGCTGTAATCTCAGAGACAACTTGTCAGTCCTCACATCTGGGATACCGAGAGTGAGGCCTTAAATCTGATCCTACAATGCTGCAAGAGTCTCGGCCACATCCAGGTCATGAAGGAAAACCCTCCCTACGGCCTCTCCTACTGGAATGGCAGTTGGTGCTCTCAGGTGCAATGCTGGTCACATCGGTCCGATATCTGAATGAGCACATGAGTTTTGATTAATCTTGATAAAAGAAAGCACAGGAACATTATAAAGGCAATAAACAGGAATATGGTCAGAAATTTTACCTATAAAACTCCACTGCTCACCAGCCGGTAGCACCAAATTTGGGTCGCCTCGGAAATCCATACCAGCATATGGACACTTGGCATAAACCATCTCCTGATGGTCGAACCACTCGAAGAAGGCCTTAGAGAAAGAAACCTGTGGTTGACCAGCATGTCGAGCCATAAGGTCAACCCATCTCTGCATCCGTGGCTCAGTCGGTGGTGGTAAACCAAGTGAAATCTACTATGGCTGCATCAGTGGGATCTTCTCCAAGGCGAAAGAAGTCAAAATGGAACCATAGCCAAAGTTCTTGGATCGCCCATTTTTCACCTTGGTAAGCTATTCTTTTATCACTGGAAGTACTGCATCACACCAATTCAACACCCTCGGTTCAAGGCATTCTAAGACATACTGCATATAGGACCTATTGCCTAAGTGAAGAGCTGCACTACCAGCCAGTCTATCAAAGGTGAACAAGATAGTCCTCAAAGACCGGTTAGTCACATCTCAGATGTTGATCTTGCTATCCCTGCTCGGTTGAGATCCTTCTCTACAATATCGACGAATATAATCCCTCACGGATTCGCCCCCACGGGCAGAACTTGATAGTGAGAGAGGGGCACCATGCCTCGATAAACCGGTCAAAAAATAGATGTCCATGACAGTCAAGGGGATGGATTTGCCTATAATCTAGAACACCTAGTTGGTAGGATACCATGCATCAAGGAAATATTGCAACAAGTTGATTTGTTGCCTCATGCTAGAGATGCGAAAGAACTTGAGCAAACCATAGTCCCGCAATGCAATTACCGTACCCAAATCATGTAAAGAAACCATGTCCTCTTCTTCATGCTCGCGTTCTCACCATGTAACAGCCATTTTGCTCCGATGAATCTTTGAAAACAAACAAGAGAAGAGTCGGGATCTTGATTTGGCAAAAAACAGACAAAATTTCTATGAAAAAATAGTGCACAAAGTTCCCTCCTTATGCCCATCGCACCCTAGTTGTGTACTAGGAGTGATGCATACTGATAGGCTAGTGGCCAGCACAGTATGCATCACACCTTTCGATGTACACAGGGTGCGATTGGGGCAGAACGAATTGTTCAAATGCCAGAGGCTCAGGAAAGTAGGGAAACATGCTCAGAATTCAAAAAGAAAGGAATGCAACTGAAGAGCACAGGTTTAGCTCCTACCTAGTCCAGACGGCACCAAGAATCGTCCACAAAATCGCCTTGAATCAACTAGTGAAAATCGAAGGGGAAAATACCTCCAAAGCTCCAACAATATCAAGCTCAAATGAAATGGTAAAATGAGGGGTAAAAAACTACTTTTAAATTACTTTTCACATAATTCAAGTAGGGTATTAGTGTTTTAACTCAATTTCCAAGCATGTATTTTCATTTCTAATCAGTTTGATGGAGCAATTGAACAGGTAGTATGACCGTCAAAAGAACATAGTGTTAACAGTGGGTCGAATATCAATGACCATTATCACAAGCAGTTTTTATGCAAAGTTCAAGCTCGTTAAAAATTAAACCTAAGCAATGAGCAAATGTTCCCCTAGAGTTTAAGCTCATTAAAAAATGAACCAATATCCGGTAAATAACCATTACGAATGCATCATCATCAGCTTTTTGAGCCCTAGTCGTGTACTTACCATCACCTCCACTCTGTTTAGCCGATCATACGCCTCCATTTGGTTGTTTACCCTTTTGAGGAACAGGTGCGAAGAGTGATTCTGTTAGCCATCCTTGTGACACTGCCATGATTGGAAAATTCCAAACCTTACCTGGAATCAACAGCTACCCGAAAATATCACTCGTTCCTAAAAAACGAGTCTCCTTTAAGCTCTTTTCACCTACCTCATAAAATATGAAAAGATTGCCAAGCAGTTGGCCTCTCCAGCTCATTAAAGCTACCGGGAGTTCTATCCCTCCTCTACATTTTAATCTTTTTGGACCTGATGGATTATTACACAAAAGGATTGAGCACTTGTCTTGTTCGGCTCGTTAAAACTATCGAAAATTCATCCCTTTCGTATTATTTTATACTTTTTCAGACTTAAGGGATTATATGATGAAAAAGGATTACTGGAGTTTCCTTCCCATCCCTTTTCAAACTCTATAAAATTGAAAAAGGACTGAGTTTTCTTTGTCGTTAAACTCATTAAAACCAATAGCGGCAAACTTGTCCATAAAGACAAGAACGGGTTTCACTGTCACTAGGCTCGTTAAAACATAGCGACGAGTTTGCCCGAAGGGAAAATTATAGAACAAGCATATGTTATCCTTGTCAATCTTGATAAAAATAAAGAGGTACTGGTCAGCAATGACTGGGGAAAATTGCGAAGAAAACTTGAAGAAACTTCATTGGTAGCAAGTCACTCTTGAACATGACACTTTCACTCCATGTCTGTGTTGGGTTGGGTTATTCCATTCACTGGTCATACTACCATTGGTCCATCGTACCATCAATCTTTGGGGTTAATGCTACCAATCCATTTCAGTGTCACGATATGTTCAAGAGAATTTGACCAGAGAATTCACCAAGGCAACTTGTGTCTCACCCACTGCAATACCTTCATGCTTCATTCTTTCATGACTGCCACCCTGAACCCTGTATCATTAGATCATTTTCACCTCCACAAAATCATTTGCTTCGTTCTGTGTAGTAGATGTGGGATTCATTAAGGCCCTCCTATGACAGGTCTCTTCTTGTTGACATCAGCTCATTATCCAAGAAGTCAACCTAGGGACAACCCTTTCAGTACCTTGAAGCTTGCATGCCTCAATGGCAATTTTCTCACTTCCGGTGACAGGTTTACATCAATCACCTTTGACTGAGAGATTTTGCATGGTGTTCGATGCCAAGTCCCATTTTCACACCACATGAATTGTAGTGTAGTACCTTGAGGGTCATCATCATCATCGATGATTCCTCTCGCGCCTATTAACAACTTACATCATTGGCTGGTAATCAGGCGATGTCTTTCCATATTTGACTCCAGAACATATTTCACATGGATCAAGTTGTACTTTACGTGAAGATTGGACGAGTTTGAAGACCCCAAATCTAGTTTCATCCATCTGCGCTGCGATATATTCAGGAAAATAAAGACATCAAATGTACATCACTGCTGCACAGATGATCATTCGAATCAAAGGATGATGGCTCTATTAGAATCATCAGTCTGCCACACATACAGTTGTCTGTCCTATGTACATGAAAACGAATTTATAAATTGAGCATGGGAATGCCTGCCTCAGCTAGATCATGAAAATATTATGAAGATAATGTATTGTATTGTATCTTATTATAGGTCGCCTTCCAGTTCGAAAAACCTCGAATCCTCATGATAAAGCATTTCACCCGACATCAAAATATTTTTGACCTCATGCTTTAGGGGGCAACTGTTATAGACATATTTGGGCACTGCAACCCCAAATCATATATGTCCATAAATCAAGGGCTTCTGAGTCCCTAAAAGTGTTGTTTCATTCCCTAAAGTAACAAGGTCAGTTGATTGCATCATCTCCCAGAAGTTCTCCACAGAAAACTGCTTAGAACGGGTCAAAACTAGACCATACAGACTGCTCAGTGCAGAGGGTGCGATGCATCTCACTTGCTCAGTGAAAAATGTGCGATGCATACTGAAAATCCCTTCTATAGGGTGCGATGGGTGAGAATAGACAAATGACAGAGACAGTTTGCAAGGTGGATGATCACGGAATCTTCCATAAACTTCTCTTGTGACACTTACCTCTCTAAATTCGCCCAGGGATGAGTAATAGATCATCAATCTCCAAGTGGAATCAAGGACTATCAGAGAGAATACACTAATCAAAATCCTAGAAGCTAACTCAGCCCCTACAATCATCTATATATGGATCCCTCATCCTAGAGATCCAGGGGATGGAATCTTGTATCTTGTAAGGAAGTGTTGTTGGTTTCCTGGTGGAATATCATAGTATTGGGTGATCTAAGCT
Source organism: Pinus taeda (assembly GCA_000404065.3). NCBI lineage: Eukaryota > Viridiplantae > Streptophyta > Pinopsida > Pinales > Pinaceae > Pinus > Pinus taeda. Next base: position 49,900 of record APFE031517972.1, read on the forward strand.
TTTCATGAGGTGAAGAAGGGCTTTCATGCTCGGAGGATGATGTTGGGTCAGATCGATGGGTTGTAATCCTCTCTTCTAATCTCTATATCAATAAAGCTATTTATGTTTTCCTCCACATTCTTGTATGTTTGCTAATATATTCATGTGTGTGGTCAATATATATCTGGTCCTATATTGTGTACGATTGTAGATCTTTCCACTTTGAAGGTACTATGCTGCTTTGACTTTACAGGTACTCTTTGAAGCGGAGCGGTCAAGGGAGGAGAAACAAAGATCTGTCAAAGGGGGAGAAGGAACAAGAAGAGAACCAAGCGAAAGATTGAGCCTGGTATTCTTTGCTCCTCTCCTATCTACTTCTCATTAAGGAAAGGGAAAGTAACTTTAATCTGTTTGTTTCTAAGATAGCTACTTGTCTTAGTGGGAGTAGCAGCTCTACATAGACACTAGATTTCCCGATAACACACTTAGACTGGCTAACAACTAAACTTGACTGGGAAACGACTAACAGGACTGGACCAAGGTATAGGGAAAAGAAAATATAATAAGTTAAATAATTAGTAAGTGAGTTATATACCTATTTATCATTTTAAATAAGTTTTTTATATTATATATATATTTATATATATAATTATATATATATAAATAAATAAATAATTAGTTACTGAAGGACCTTTTCATATATAATATTAAATTATATATAATTTATATTATAATTATCATAACAATTAAATATTTAGTTAAATAATGTAAGTAAGTTATAATTGTATTTAATCAAAAGGGCTAATATTTAAAATTAAGTATTTAATATCATATTAACGTTATATAATTAAATATTTGGTTAAATAATTGAAACTTAGTTTTAATTATATTTAATCAAGAGGGCTAATATTAAAATAAATAGTTAATTTTAAGTTAGTTTTGTTATAGTTAATATCATATTGATTAATTGTTCTTATAACCTATTAAAAGATCTAATTAAAACTATAACATAAAAATAAACTTTAATCACTAAGCCATAAACTAAAACTATCTAATTAAATCTAAAATTTAAATCATATATAAAAAAAGGAATAATTCATTAATAGGATAACTTATTAAGTTAGTTAAACAAAGGATCTTCCAATAAATTAAAGGAAAAAACAACTATCATAATGAGGAACAATGAGAAAGAAAATAATTTACTTTGAATTGGTTAGTTAATTAAAAACAGTTTCCTTGAACAAACAATTGATCTTATTATTAAGAAAGAAGGAGAGAAAGAGAACATGCGAAAATATAAAATGAAGGGACGATAAAAAGGAACCACGAATGATCCAGAAAATGAGGGGAAAAAAAAAGGAAGAATCCACAGAGAAGAACACTAAAACGAGTGGGGGCTGGGGGAGAAAAATGGCTAGGAAGAGAGGGCAGGGATCCAACAACTGTTAATTTTCTAGTCGTCATCTCTATTGAGATTGATCGGCATTTTTTCAATCTCTATGGCTTCCTTAAATTCCCGATGATGAAACTGCACAACCCTAGCAATAACCTGGGCCTCCTAGATACATACATGATGTTTAGTCTTCTCAGCATGTTCCGCGAGGGTGGAAAACTAGGTCCTCCCATGTTTTAAGTCGGTTGAGTGCTCATTAATCCTATGATTAATGAAACGAAGAGTCTCACCAACATAAGGGGTTCCACGAGAACAAGGAATAGCATAGACACCTTTCATGTCCTTGGGGTCAACCAGGTCATGTATCGATTTCAAGGATCTACAGATGGTGTTAAGGGATCTACAGGTAGAGGGAACATTATGCTTCCTAAGAATCCTAGCAATCTTATAAGTGGTCCCTTGGATGAAAGGGAGATGAACCCCTGAGACTCGATCTTTAGGGTTTTTCTTGGCCACTGAATTCCTACTAGCTTTAAGGAATTTTTTCTAACCAAGATGCCTAATATAACCGTTATTAACAAAGAGATTAAAGAGATCAGACTTCTCTTTATTGAGGCTCTTTTCATCAGAGATTCTCAGCACACAAGTAACAAGCATGTTGAGAATGCCCAAATTTTGAGAAATGAAATGATGGGATATGGCAGGAAGATATTTTTGCCATTTTGATACAGGTGTTGTCGTTAATGGCAACTCACTCATATGATAGTTCACAGTGCAATAGGTTAACTTACATATTAGACTCTAGAGCTTGAAGAAAGATAGTGGTTTAAGAAGTATACGTTGGTTCACTTTGTCCAAGCAATGCATACACATGGGCTAACAGAAAAAAGGGAGCGTATACGTATACACACACTCCCACATAAGGAAAAGCACGTACATGTTACAAAACCAAGGTTTTTCTCCGAGGTATTTGGTCCAAGGTATTTTGGCCCAAGGTATTGGTCCAATGTATTTGGTCTAAGGTATTGATGTACCTATGTGGTTGATGATGGATGATGGATCAAGATCATAAGGCCTGAAATGAATTATCAGTATGTGGTTTGATCATTGATAGTCCAGATCTAAACACTGATGCATGTTTTATTCTGTAAATGTTATGATCTATGTACGACTGAAGTTTGGAATAGTTGTGAGGTTTTAAGTCAATGTTTGCAGATTTGTACACTGGTTCGTTTTGGTTAAAGTGTGTATACATGCTAGTTCGACACATTGAAGTAGCGTATACATTATGAAATATCATGTTTGCAGTTGCATTTGGTTCTAATTGTTGGTGCAGACTTCTAGGTTATACTTTGTATTATGATGACTATATTCTAGTGACAGTGTTCTGAATGTTCCGATTGATTGATTGTGATTTGCTTCAGTGATGATGGGTTGTAGATGAGTGATTAATTCAGTTGTGGTTGATTCAAAAAGTGATGATTGAGTTTCATTGATTGGTTTATGCACATGTATTTGATGGTTTTATTGCAATGGTGATTGATTTTGAGCTTCAATGTTATTGATGGGTCCAGTATGAAAATTTGATGAAACAAGGCCTTCAAATTGTGGTGTTGTGTTCTAGGAGTATCTAGTCTGGAAATTTATGAAACGTGGTCCTTGGAGGAAGAGAGAAGGTCATATCCTTCTGTAGGCTAGTGCCTATGTACTGGTAAACATATCAACCAGTACAAGAGTCAAAGGATTGGAGCTCCCTTACAGTAGCAGTTGGAAAATGAGTGAATTTTGGAGCCTTTTGTAAGTTGGCACCTATGTAATAGTAAATGGATCAGGTAGTACAAGAACCAGGGGGTTGGAGCTCCCTTCCGGTAGCAGCTAGAAAACGAGTGAAGGTTGGAGCCTTATGTAGGTCAATTCCTACGTATTAGTAAACAGATTGGATAATACAAGAGCTAGGGGGTTGTAGCTCCCTTCCAGTAGTAGATGGAGAATGAGAGAAAGTTGTAGCCTTCTGCATGTGGATCCCTACCTACTAGTATGATTCTGCACTAGTACAATATTGTAAACATGTTTTTCTTATATTAAAAGAAGACAGCAACAAGTGGTTTTTGTCTCGCATTGGGTTTCAACCTTAAATCTTGGTGTTGATGTGTGTTTCTTATGTGTGATGGTTTGTTATGTTATTATTACACAAGGTTACTTTTTATATGGTTAATGAAGTACCGATGCACTGATTAAAGATCAACATATGATGAATTAACTGAATCATAGGTTTGTTGGATATACATTGGTTGCCTTAAATACAGTTGTGTGTGCATGCGAGTTACCTTCATTGAAGTAGCACATATAAATTAGAGTATGAAAAGAAAAAGTTATTAATTTGACTAATACTAATTCGCCCCCCCTCTCAGTATTAGTTACAACAATTGGTATCAGAGAAGGTCCTTTGGGAGAAGCTTGATCACTTGAAGGAGATCCGTAGAAATAATGGGAAAAAAACTAAAGAAGAAAGCGCCTCAGAAAAGGAAGACATCTCAAACGAACAATGATAGCAGGAGAGACAATGGGTCATTACGTGGAAGCAAGTATTCAGATTTAGAATCACCTCAGATTGAAGATGAACAAGCAAATGAAGTATCAGGCACAAATTTTTCATATTCTAGTGATACTTTTCTTTGTTCATGCAATATTGAAGATATTGGAAGTGATCATGAAAGAAACATAGAGGCAGAAGTTAAAAGACTCGCAAATAAAATTAGAGATCAACAAGATCTATTTAACAAAAAGGAGTGTGCCTCCAAAGAAGAAGTTACCAGATTAAAAGCTCAGTTGGAGGAAGGAAACAAATTAAGGTAGCGATACAAGGAAAAGGAAGATCAATGTCAAAAATTGCAAGATGAAGTGACATCATTAAGAAATTAAGTAAATGAAAAGAGTACAACAATCAAGAGACTTAAAGGCAAATCCAATTACTATGAAAGTATTGAAGCTAAGATCCGCTCTCTAAAAGAAGATCTTGAAAATAAGCAAAATGAAGAACTACCTCAAGTAGATGAAGAACAAGAAAACCAGATTCTGAAATTAAGGAAACAAGTGGGAGAAGGAATAAAGGATGAAGAAATATTGAAGAAGAAATATCTAGAAAAGGAAGAGCAATATCAGGTTGAGGTAAATATCTTAAAAGGTAAATTAGAAGAAAAGGATAAATACTATTTCAAAACAGTACTAAGATTTTGGATAATATTCTTAGTAGTCAAAGGTCTTCTACCATCAAAACTGGTCTTGGTTTTCATGAATCTCTTGAAGGTGAATCTAGCTCACAAGGTGAGGCAAGGAACTCTAATGCAAAATCTGAAATGCTCAACAAGGAGATGAGAGGTCAACCCCATCAACAACCAAGGAAAGAAAGTGTTCAAAGAAAATCTTTTACTCCTAACTATGGGAGTGATAGTTGGTTATTTCCTCTAATGAATAATGTTGAATGTTTTATATGTCATAATTTTGGACATGTTGCAACGAGATGTAGAAGTAAAATGGTTCAAGACTGTCACATAGAAAGATCATTAGCTTCAAGGTACTTTAAGGGATATTTTTTTTATTGCAATATGTTTGGTAACAAAGCCATTGACTACTATACAAGGAATATGAAACATGTAAGATGTTATGCATGTAACAAATTTGGACATATATCAAAGGAATGCATGAGAAAATTTCGGGCAACATACCAAAAGGAGAAAACATCATCACACTTGAAGATATGGAAGAAGAAGTACAATTAGAGAGATGTGGCATAGCATAGTGTATAGACATAACAGACTCAGGGGGAGTTGAAAGTGTGAAACTTCAGTGTTCTAAATCTCATACGCAATTTTCATGAAGACAGATCACATATATATGCCAGTTCGAAGTTGCACAGTTGTGTATATGTTGGTTTGAGGAAAAAGCAGTGGGACAAACTCAGGAAAAAGGGTTTGATATGTTTCAGTCAATTATCTGTTATGTTTGATGATGGTTACAATCTGCTGATGATATGTGGAAATGTGTTAGTCCTCATAAGCTGTTAAAAATTTGATGTATATCTAATTAATGATGATGCCTTGATGATTCTTACTGATATTTGCAATGATCAAATCTGAAAATGAACAATTGGCATAGGTTTAGGGGGAGCTAATTCTTCTAATAATGGAGTGTTGGCATTATGTTAGAATACCTTTGTACATGAAGATAATTATATTTCTTGATCCATATAGTTGTTCGATAGAGGTGACTCTTTTGATGATGGACATATGTAGGTTGTTGATCTTGATGCCGCTAACAAATGTTGATGGTGCAGATCATATATGGTGTATGATAGTTCCTGTAGACTCTTCATGTGCTCAGGAGGAGCATGGACATCTTAGTGCATCTCAACATGTACAAAGCAGGAGCTTAATCAGAGAATTCAACATGCACTCAAGGGGAGCATGGACAACATAATGTATATCAAAGGGGGAGAATATCTTGGTCTGCCCTTCGCCCTTGATGTCAAAGGGGGAGAGTGTTTTGGTGTTGATGTTCCCATCAAGTCCAATGGGAGAGATTGTTGGCATTTTGATACAATTTTTGTCCTTGATGGCAACTCACTCAGATGACAGTTCATAGTGCAACAGGTTAACTTACCGTTCAGACTCCAGAGGTTGAAGAAAGAGAGTGACTTAAGAAGTATACATTGGTTCACTTTTTCCAAGCAGCATATACACATGAGCTAATAGAACAAAAGGAGCATATACGTATACACGCACTCCCACAGAAGGAAAAGTGCACACATGTTGGAAAACCAAGGTTTTGGTCCAAGGTATTTTGGCCCAAGGTATTGGTCAAACGTATTTGGTCCAAGGTATTTGGTTCGAGGTATTGACCCTAGATATTTTGTCCAAGGTATTGGTCCTAAGTGGTTTTTGTCCAAGGTATTGACAAAATATCTAACTATATAAGGAGGAGAAGATCATTAGGCCAAGTGTGCAAGTATTGAATATCATATGAAGTGTTAGATCAAATATGCAAGTTATGGGCTTTTGATGCTTCACTTGATTTCAACTAAGGATGCACCTATTTCGTTGATGATGGATGATGAATCGAGATCATAAGGCCTGAAATGAATTATCAGTATGAGGTTTGATCATGGATAGTCTAGATCTAAATACTGATGCATGTTTTATTTTGTAAATGTTATGATCTGTGTATGACTGAAGTCTAGAATAAATATGAAGTTTTAAGTTAGTATTTGCAAATTTGTACACTGGTTCACTTTGGTTAAAGTGCGTATACACATTGGTTCGACACATCGAAGTAGCGTATACATTATCAAATATGATGTTTGAAGTACGTACTAGTAAATCGATTGACTAGTAGAAGAGCCAGGGGGTTAGAGCTCCCTTCCAATAGCAGCTGGAAATGAGTGAAAGTTGGAGCCTCCTATAGGTCAGTGCCTATGTACTAGTAAACAAATCAGATAGTACAAGAGCTAGGGGGTTGTAGCTCCCTTCCAGTAGTAGCTGTAGAACGAGAGAAAGTTGTAGCCTTCTACGGGTGGGTGCCTGCATACTGGTATGAGTCTATACCAGTACAAGATTGTAAACATGGTTTTCTTATATTAAAAGAAGATGAAAGTGGGTGGTTTTTGTCCCGCATTGGCTTTCCACCTTAAATCTTGGTGTTCATGTGTGTTTCTTATGTGTGATGGTTTTTTCTATTATTACTGCACATGGTTACTATTTATATGGTTAATGAAGTATTGATGCACTAATTAAAGATCAACATATGATGAATTAACTGAATCATAAGTTTGTTGGATATACACTGGTTGCCTTAAATACAGTTGCATGTACACGCGAGTTACCTTCATTGAAGTAACGTATATAAATCAAAGTATGAAAAGAAAAAGTTATTGATCTGACTAATACTGAGTCACCCCCCTCTTAGTCTCAATTCCAACAGATATTGCTTAGTATGTGTTTTCTTTCGAAACGCTTGGTGGGTGAAGGAACCATCGCTATTCTTCCAAATAAGAACATCGAGGAAAGGAAGGCATCCATCGACTTCCTCTTCCATAGTGAACTTAATGGCAAGGTATTGATCATTGAGATGCTTGAAGAAAAGATTCAACTCACCTTCACCATGAGACTAGATGATACCCATGTCATCCACAAATACCTTCCAGAGCTTGGGCAAGAGACGGCTGAGCCCAAAGCCCTGGGCTCAAAATCTTCCATAAAAATATTAACAACAACTAGGGATAGGGGGGAGCCCATGGAAACAACATAGGTCTACTCATAGAACTCGCCTTCAAAGCTAAAAAAGGTGGAAGTGAGACAAATCTTGACTAACTGAGCGATATCAGGTTCTGTGAGATGGTTAATAACCTAAATGATCTCCTTTATAAGAATGCACGTGTACAGGGAGACCACATAAAAAATCACAAGAATTTCCTCAAGGTAAACCTTTATGCCCTTAAGCTCTTCAATAAAGAATGCAGAGTTTTTGACAAAAGACTCAATGAGACAAACTAAGGGCCTAAGCTTCAAGGCAAGGTATTTAGCAAGAAGGTAAGTAGGACCACCAATGGTATTGACAATGGGTCTAAGGGGATCCCACTCCTTGTGAATATTTGGAAGACAATAGATCCTTGGAGTAATGGGGCTACTCTCAATGAGTTTATGGCAAAAGGAACCCACTGAGTTAGTGGACTTGATAGCACAGGCCACAGTACTAGAGATAATTTGTAGGAGATTCTTGGAAAACCTTTTATAGCTTCCACTGTTACAAAGATGATCCAACATCTTCTGGTGATAGTCTTCTTTTTCAAGGATGACGACAACCCCTCCTTTGTCAGCTTTTAGAACCACGATATATTTATTCTCATTTAACGACTTGAGGGCATCAAATTCATCCCTACTAATGTTGTTGTTGGGTGGCTTTGCCTTCATAAGGACAACAGTGCAATCTTGTCTAATAGTGTCCTTAATATTTAGGTAAGCCCTTAATCCCAAACTCAACGTCACAAATAATGTCTTCTACTGGGATCTTGTGAGGGGCCAGGGAAAAATTCAAACCCTTACCGAGAAGACTAATGACAGAAGGGGGAAAAGAAAAACTAGAAAGATTGACAACTTTTTTATTATGAGAGGGAGGAGGAATGTTATTATTATTATTATCATTATATTTCTTATAATTAATACTATTATTATTAGCTGAATCACATTCATAATTAATTATATAATCATTATTGTTATTCTTATTAAGATAATCATTACTATGTCTCAAAATCCTAGTGCTATTAATATTTGATAAACTACAATAATACTTATTTTTAATAACCATATTCATATTTTTATTTTTATTTTTATTCTTAATAACCATATTATTATTACATAAAATCATTTCCATGTTATTATGCTTATCTATAAACATTTTTTCGTTACAAGAAATATAACTTTGATTATTAATACAGTTATTATGACTATCGAAATCTCTCGTTAGGGAATTGAAAGAGATCCACGTACCTGTGCACATACCATTAAATGAACCCCAAAATGGATAGAAGGAGATCGGACTAGGTTTAAGCAAGGTCTATCTATCATTTGGATGGAACAAGGATGAGACGACTAGGCTTCTAGAATCAGCGATGCAGAATGGTTGACCAAAAGGGAGGGGTCCATGGTGAGGCGACGACAATGAAGCTGTGCAAGGGTTCAATGGGAGAGAGCTCATGAAGGTTCCTAAGCGAGAACATTTAGGCTCATTAGAAGACTATTCGTTCGAAGGGAGGAGAGAAGCCTACAACGAGGTCATGGTCAAGCTAGTCAATGAATGAGCAGGGGCGGTAGCTGAAGGAGAGTCAAGACTGTCAAAAGCATGGCTAGACCCCGAAATGACTAGAATCAAATGGGAGCATGCCTCATCAACAGACTTTGAATACACAGTTGAAATCACAAGCTGGTCAGATGAGCGAGAAAGATTGAAAACCCATTTCTGAAGGGCAGACCATTGATTAGCCGAAAGCCGACTATGGGAGATTCTATCCACTGATGGGAAAGGGCCGTTGAAAGAAAAATATTTTTGAGTCAATTTCTTAAACTTTGAAGCCTATTTTTGCCTCTAGAGATCTTCCATATGTAGGAATTTAAGAGCTAAACATGCATCAATTCTAGCCCAAAGGGAGGTAGAAATCAAGCCCAAAAGTTCCAAATGTAAAGATAAAATATTTCGAGAGAGCATATCTAGGGTTTCCTAACGCTGCTAATATCATATATCAACAATTCTAAACTGGCCTTGTGATGCAGGAAAGTGTTCCCTCGGTGGACAGAGGCAACCCCTTTAGCCCTAGAGTGGGTCTAGTCACAAACAAGGATAGATAAACAATATCTTTCCTTAAATAGTCATAGTTGGAGGCCTACCACAACTGGTGGTCACTGGAGTTCCGTTGCGCTGCTCTAGCTTTCGTTTCCTTCTCCTCAATGAGTGATCAACCTAAAACAATGCAAAGGAAATACAATAAAGCACGTAATCAGAAAACAACAATGATCTATTTACTCACAAAGTCAAGAAGTCATGAGCTATCAAGTAAATTACATACAAGACATAGGAGAACATCATTGATTGTATTAATAATGAAATAAGAGTAAGATTACAACCAAAGTCTTGACGTCGCAAGCCTTCTTAGAGAAATCCAGCTAGCATGTTCTTCAAGCATTCACTCTTTGAAGATGTATCTCCCAACATACAAAGTCTCTCTCTCATTCATAAGTTTTACATAAAGTCAAGGGCACTTCACAACCTTCCACAAGCTATCAACACTCTCACACTTGTCACACTCACACCAACTATCTATCAAACTCAAAAGCACTAACAACACTGCTCAATCCAAGAATTTACCAACTAGCTGATCATAGCAAAGGTGAGTGTTTAAATAGGAGAAGGAGTCTCCATCAAAGGTGGAAGAGAGAGCTTATCCCCAAGGAAGGTAGCACAATTGACGGAACTGCCATACCAGGGAAGGAAGGGCGACACAAATTATGCTAACAACTAGGTCTAGACTCATCTAGAAGGCCACCTATTGGAACAAATTCACCCAATCTGGATCATCACTAGTGTATAACAGATCCTTATTGCTGACATTGCTAGTAAGTAATGTAGCCAGTTAGACCATCGCTAAAGATATCAAATATCCTTGTGACGGGGCATGAAATCGAACTATCATTGGAAACAGATGTACTTCCATGCTAGAAGTGTGGTTGGACTGTTTATGAGCGTCGTTCAGCACGTATATTAAGTGCATAGTCACGATGAGGCAGATGACTTAGGAAAAGTGGGTCAATTGGCAGCATAAGAGAGCATTTGTTCAGCATGAGCATGTTTGACTTGGACACATGACACAGTAAAAGGATTGGGAGTGAAGGCAGTGACAAATTACTGTGTAACAAATTCCCCCTAAAGTATGAAGCCTGAGAGAGTGGGAGGGGTGAAATTCTTTACGAAGCTTACTGAGTTGGAATACTGTCTGGAAGAACCTGCAGGCACAAGTACAACTAATATCTCTGAAAGTGAAATACATGTAGTCTAGGCATGGATGCAGCCATCCAAAAGACATACAAACTAGGTCTGTTGTATGGATGCAACCATCCAGCTAATAAGACCATGATAATCATAAAAGTATGGTCGCAGCCATCCATGAAGACTCAGGTATGGTCGCAGCCATCCATCAACGAGTCATGTAATCATGAACCAATCCACGTAGCCTGAACACGTGTAATCTGAGTTCATGTTCTTAAACCCAACCGATCATAGTACAAGTTTTAACATGCGAAAAGAGGTTTTGAAGTCGAGCATGAGAGAAAGTCGCTTGATTACCGGTCAATGATGAAAACTGTTAACAAGCGCGAGAGAAACCACCAATAATGCCAACAGTTCTCAAGGTACTATCTAGTACAATCCACGAAGTGTGAAGAATGAACTGAAATTGAACACTCGTGGAATCACCCAATCAATGACCAATGATGTAAGTCGACCGTCAGGCACGAAGAACTTTCCATTGAGGCATGTAAGCTCCAAGGTACTAAAAGGGATCTCTAGATCAATCTCCTGGATAATAGCTGATGTGGACAGGAGATGACTTGTCGCACGAGGGCCATAATGTTTCCCCCATCAATGACACGAGACAAGGAACAAGTGGTAGATGGTGAAACAAAATATTAGATGAAAAGGCGAGGATGTAAACTGCAGAAGGATTATACTCTTGAACATGTCGGCGACATGACTTTGGAGGGTGGCAGCATTCAAGTACCAAGGGATTAGAGGCTTAATGGAGATAGCATGGATCAGATGGAATGAGGCTAAATGACAACCCAAACCTACGGAAGGCCAAATGACGATGTATGGATATCCCAACCCGAAAAGAAGCAAAAGTGTCGATGTTCAAGAGTGACTAGCTACCATAGACAACCAATGATGATTTCTAAATTTTCCCCCACCATTGCTGGCGAGTACCCAAATTATTTTTGAAAACAAGCTTGAAGGGGATAACATATGCTTGTAATATAAGTTCAACCTTCGGTCAAATCCAACCTAATGATAGTTTAACGAGCAGTAGGGAAGAGAAACGCGAGCCTCGTCATGGTGATGAGTCCAATGTAGTCAGGGTTTAACGAGTCCAACATAGGTAAAAATCGGAGTCTTTTTCATCTTTAAAGAGTTTCAAAAAGACACAAAAAAGAAAACTCTAGGGGGGTCCTTTTTCATAAATTTGTGTCTCTCGAGCCCGAAAAAGTATAAAATGATATTCGAAGAACCGCTTGACGATTATGATCAAGGAGTGCTTTTCGTGATTAGTGACCTCGACCTGAAAAAGTAGAAAAGTGATCGAAACCACGTCGTTTCGTAATCAATAGCAAGCCTGAAATGAAAAAATCTCGACAATCTTATCATGTTTACACAGTCGAAAAAGGGCTTAAAGCAGACCACCTATCATTTTGTTTAATGAGTCGAAAGGGACAACTCGGCCATATTTTCGTCTTTTAAGTCAGAAAAGAGCATTAAAGACGACTTTACGGACCAAGAGCACACAAAGTATGACGTAACTCCTTGACCTGTATTTCTGCACAAAACACGTCAAACGTAAAACCTATCTGACATAAATGATTAATATGTGCGGAAACATAGTTAGAAAACATAACTCCAATTAACCATACAATAAAAACGGTAAATACCCACATTCTAAAGTGAAATTTTTAATATTTCAAAAAATTACTATAAAAAGGGGGTAATTCATTTGTTTTTACCATTTGCACTGTTCATTTTACCATTGGAGCATTTGGATCACCAACCAGAGAAAATTTCTCAAGCTAATTCTGGCCTCATTCGTCGATGGTTCACCATGAAACTTTACCAAGTAAGTAGACTTCTTCCTGCACTTCATTTCAGTAGTCTTTTCATGAATTTTATCGTTAGACATGTAAGTTTAGATGGATTCTTTAGTCGGAGTCTGCCGCTCGGTCATCGCGGGTATGCCGCTCGAGTCCGCAATGACCAAGCGCAATTTACACGTAACGCTTTCTGACCATCGCAAGAATATGATGTATTGTCGCGATGACTGCGAGAAAAATGAACTGTCAACTTCACACCATCGTGACTATTTTAAAAACAGTCGCGATGACGACACAACATTAATTTTTTGTGCAAATTATATATTGAAATTTATAAACAAAGTTCTAATTCATTTGTTCTCATCATGCAGTGCATCATGGCATTTGTCTGGCAGGAACGAACTCACGATGTTAACGATGAGGAAGCTTTTGTTGATGCTGGGTGCCGAAATGCTTTCCGTGCATGCGGGTTGCTAAAATTCTTCCTTACTCCACACCTTTGGGCCCACCCCGATTTGCTAGAGCTGATATTCCATGCATGGAACCCAACAGATGGAAAATTCATAATCCAGGGCCAAGACATCGCGTTCGATGCAACAGACATATATCTTTTGACCGGATTTTCCCGTCGTGGTGAGAGGCCGATCCTAGAGGGCCAACATCCCCGGGGGGGGGCAAATCACTAGAGATGCTGATGGCACGAGTGTGTCCCCGAGCACGCAAAACAAAGAGTGGGAAGGTGGCAATTTCAATGGTGGAAGACATGGTTCTTCGTGCAATTATGTTTATGGTAACAAGGGCAATGAGCTCCCAAGCCCAACATGAGGCATCAAAGACTCAACTATGGTTCACTCTTGAATGCCTTAATTTGACCATGTTCAACTGGGCAGAAATAGTAATGGCTAACATGAAGAGACAACTTACCAACTGTCGTCGAGGAGAGACGAAACAGTTGGGCTATGGGTCCATCTTGATCTGGCTCATGCTCTAGCAGGTGCTAACACTATAGTTGCAAGATATGGACTTGGACGCACCCAGACCATGAGAGACCAGGATAACATGGTGGGCCTACGTTATGCCACGAGGAGGTGGCGGACGCCCAGTGTCATGGGGGACACTATTCTGTGAGTGGTCGGAGTGCCAGATGATCTTTATTGAGGACTGGCCATATGCTGGGATGGACTTTAATGGAGATCCTGATATGCAGCTACCCCCTAGTGAGCAGTGGGATGATGGTGGTAAAGCACTTGATCATGCTACTTTTGTATTTTATCTTTTATGATGCTTTTTTGGATTTTTTCATGCATACGTCCTAATGAGGTACTCTATGGTATTTGTAGATGTGGGACTAGTGAGGCATGTAGGACTATATCTAGAGGCGCAGAGTGACCCACAGAGTATCAGAGAGCTAGCCTTGGCTCCTCCAGCTGGAAATTCGATAGAGACAGTGGCCCAAAATCTCGAGGGTCTGACAGCGGGGATCCCTAATTACATGGAGATCGAGGAGGTCCCCATAGAGTTCTAGATTCATATAGTAGGGGTGATACCTAGGGTGCACCGACTGTTGAGACAGGTTGCACGAGCAGTGGTGTGCTATGGGGAGCATAACCCACCACAGTAGACACCTAGGCTTTTTTTCCTGCTGATATTTTGAGAGATATGGGTCTTGGATGTATGGATAACATAGACTCTATTTGGACATATACATTTATTTTTTGAGCACCTCGGTGCGCCACATGATATATATATATAATATATTATATATTATACTGTTTATATTATATATATAATATATTTATTAATATATATATTATATATATATTCCTATGGTTCATTATTGTGTTTAGAATGATTCTATATGTTGTTATGATTATATGTTACGCAAATGTCTGTCTAATACGTGGTTGGCTAATGCATAAGTTAACGTGTTTAATCGTCTTGGAATGTGTTGATATGTGATCAAATCAAAATTCCTTTCTAACAATTTAACACATAAATACAACCTTAAAATCCGATGATTTCTGACGGAATAACGCCCGTTAAGCTGGTGGACAACAAGCTAAGAGTCCAGATTCACAACCAATGCACGAATGCCGAGGTTAATAGCCTCGGTCAGTAATTCAATAACACCACTATATTCAGCGACATTGTTTGTGGTACAACCTGTTAGTGTCAGTCTTTTCAGCCTTCCTCCAATGATCAAATATGCTCTTACAAAGTGATTTTGAAGTGTCAAGGTCAAATTTTGTCATTTCAATGAGTCTTCAAGCAAAATTTGGTCACTAGGCATTA
>APFE031517972.1:68061-140241 GCA_000404065.3 Pinus taeda
TTACAGGTTTTTCCCGTGTCATGTCCGCGTCCCGAGCGCGGATGTTTTGAAGGACTGCTCGGAATTTTGAAAACTTGGCATTTTTTGAAAGGGCATGCAAAGAGAAAAATTACCAATACTTGGGAGAAGCTGGATTTTGAGATTTGAGCCTCCAAAAGCTCAAAATACATCAAAAGAATGACTTTCTGCCCACTTTTTGAGTTGCAGAAAGTGACCTCGGGAGAAATGGTTTTTGAGGTGGCAAAACAACTCCAAATGCAGAAATTCCACTTGGGATGGAAAGTAGACAGACCAAGCTTTCCAATGAGCCATCTTGCACCTAATTTTGACCAGTGGAACCCACTCAAAAGTTGCTGCAAAGGGGCGCGGCAGTGAGAGCCAGGGGGCGCGACAGTGAGAGCCAGCTTTGCCAGAATTGACATTTTTTGTCAAAAAACACTGTTTTGACTATGGTTGATTATTTTTACTTGTAGATGATGGATAAATGTAATATTTTCATGGCACTTTGATAGATTTTATCTCTCTTTACTCTTCTAGAAGCTTCCTTGATGTCAAAAGTGAATAATTAATGCATGAATCAGTTAGCTAAGTAATAGAGGCAAGTTGTTGAGCTGCCTATTATCTAGTGCTTAGTTTGGAATTAGTTCAAACTGCTCCTAGAAGGATGAGCTCGACCCCTAGAGGCAAGGTAAGAGGTTAGCTTGCCTATATTATGTGTTTTCTTAGTCATTTTGAGGGGTTGGAAGGTTGGACTCTTGTGGGAGAAAGCTTTATTGTATATTGTACATCTATCTATGCAATTTTAAGAAAAGGAAGGCCAGGGTTTTGCAGACATCCTTGTGGATTCTTGTGGATTGTTGTGTTGATGGTGTGTTCTCTACATGTTCTTGTAAGTTTGTTTATGTATTCCACATCTCTTTTTGCTTCTATTTTGGACAGATGAAGTGATTAAGTTTGAAATCATGCTTTGACATGCTCAGTTTTTTAGTTTGTTCAAAATCTATGTTTTCTACTGTCTAGAGAGGATCCAAATGGTTGTTTGCCCTCTTTAGCTCCTTCTCTATCATCCTTGATCATCCATCTCAGATTAAGGCATCAGCGCTCACTCCTACCCTGCCCCAAAGATCCCCCTGCAAAAACTGTGCTCAATCCCCGCACCCTGAATTGCACTCCCTCCAATTGCCACCAAAAACCCAAAAATCTTTAAGTCAACCCCCCTTATCAATTTACTAGCCTAATATCTTTGATCCTAATTGGTCAGCTTATCATATTGAAAGATCTACCGAATCTGACCCGAGAGAGCCTTCTCATACCTCGTAGGGCTAGCTACGAGGTGAAATGGTTTGATGTAGCCTTGAGAGTTTGTCTATCTCAGCCTAGGTGAATTCCAAGTGCTAACACAACCCAAACAAACACCTTGAAGGTCTACTAACTCACCGTGAGGATCGTAGATCACCCATGTTGCAGAAGACAGGTTGTGTGTACTATGGCAGGCACCATTAGCGAAACCAATGTGAGGTGTACCAAGCATCTGCATACGAAGCAAAAAGGCACAATAAGTGGCAATTATGCCTACACACCAAGCCAAAACATGAAAACACACACACACAACACACCTGTTGAGAACACAAATATATACAAATCAAAGTGTATGGAGTTCATGCGTAATATTTTTTCAGATAAAGCCCATTTTAGGGCTTATCTAGAGGGTTCCATTCATAATCAATCAACTCATAGGCCCATTTTTTCAAAACTTGCTTTACAATATAAGACCCGTGCCACATAGGCTCGAATTTGCCTGCCCCCAGCTTATCATTCGCTTGATCATAAAGTAGGACTAAATCTCCTTCAACAAAAGAATGAGGATGGATAGTATGATCGAAGTGAGTTTTCACTCTCTTCTTCTATGCTTCAATAGCTAGAGAGGCTCGTCGATAGGTTTTGTCTAGTCACTCTAGGTAGAGAAGGCGTTCTTCTACGGGAGCAGTGTTGGGGAGTAATTTGATGGCTAATTTCAGAGCAGGGATCTCACACTCAATCGGAAGGGTAGCCTCCAGACTATAAACCAATTGGAACGGGGTGAACCCGATGGCATCCTTCACTGAAGTTCAGTAGGCCCATAAGGCGGAGAACAACATCAAATGCCAGTTGGACTTGTGCATGGCAACAGTGCCTTGAAGCATTGTAACTAGAACTTTGTTGATAGCTTCCACTTGGCCATTGGCCTAAGGATAGTATGGTGTTGAGCTATCATGCCACAGGCCCAACTGAGTTGTTAACTCAGTCATCATATGATTATAGAAGTGTTTACCATGATCAGTGATGATAGCTTGAGGGACTTCGAATCATGAAATAACATGATTAAACAAAAATTGCACCATTGTGTGACCGTCCTCGGATAGTGTTGGCATCGCCTCGACCCATTTTGTGAAATAATCAATGGAAATGAGGATATACCCATGCCCCCAGGCCGAACGAGGGTTACAGGTCACATAATCAATGCCCCATTTGGCAAAAGGGCCGACGATAACAACAGGGTGCAATGGAGTGGGAGGCACGCACATTTTCCCTTGGTAGATTTGGCACTCATGACAAGAGCGGATGGCAAGAATGCAATCCTTGAAGATGGAGGGCCAAAAATAACTATCACGGAGAATCTTCTGAGCAGTGGCATACCCGAACATGTGACCACCACAGGCGCCAGAATGGCAGTCATTTAGAACTCGTTCGGCTTCCTCGAGTGTTAAACATCGGCGGAGGATAGAGTCGATGCCGAGTTGGTATAGGGTGTCCCCACTAATGTGATAAGGTTGAGACTGATGGTGAATCTGTCACCGAGCATCCTTGGACAAATCAGGACGAAAGGAGGATGTCTTAAGATAGACAATAATATCCCCATACCAAGGATCGAGGGTGGTAATCAAAAACAGAGTTTCATTCGAAATATGGTCCTCTAACTGAGAGGGCACGTTAACAGATGGAAGAGAGCAAAGCAACTCAGTGAAGACGAGGGACTTCTTGGACTTGGCGGTGGTGAACTCTAAGTCGAACTCTTGGAGAATGACAATCCACTTTGAGTATTTGCCCCCCAGTAACTGACGTGACAAAATGTACGTCATCGGGTTGCAATCAGAAATCACCGTCATGGTGCACAATAGTATATAATGGTGGAAGCGTTGGATGGCACAAACAACGACCAATGCCAACTTCTCGACATGGGCATAGTGAGTTTCTGTATCAAGTAAATTGCAGCTGAGATAATAAATGACATGCTCAGTACCATCATCATCGTCTTGAACTAGAACCATGCCGATGGTGGTATCAGCAGTGGCTAAATAAAGAGTGCAGTCCCGGTGATAATCAAGGGGACGTAACAAAGGAGTAGAAACAAGGAGAGCCTTGAGGCGCTCGAATGACTCTTGTGCAGCGGTATCCCAATGAAAAGGGGTGTCATGTTTTAATAACCACATATAGCCTTTAGCCACTTCAGCATAAGTCAGAATGAATCGTCGTAGAAAATTTGCTTTTCCCTGCAAATTCTACAATTGCTGCAAAGACGCAGGGGGAGGAAGATTCAAGATGTTTTCAACTTTAAGAGGATCCAAATGGATACCTTCTCGGGAGACGATGAACCCAAGAAGTTTGTCGGGCTCGACACAAAAGACACACTTATGCGGATTGAGCTGGATACGATAGTGTCTACAATAGAGAAAAATTTTGCGAAAGTGGGTCGGATGGTCTTGGCGTTTTACTGAATGAGCCAGAAGGTCATCCAAGTGAGGTTGCACAATGTGTCGAATATCATGAAACGCATAAGACATTGCGCGTTGGAAGGTGGCATTAACATTTTTTAAGCCGAAAGGGAGTTTCTTATAAGCAAAAGTGCCCCATGGAGAGATAAAGGCAGTCTTATGTTGATCACCAGGGGTAATATTAATCTGGTTATAACCAGAAAAGTTGTCCATAAATGAGTATATTTCACTCCCGACACACTCATCAATGAGCTGGTCAATGAAGGGTGTAGGCAAGTTATCTTTGGGATAGGCTTGATTAATATCACAATAATCAACACATACCCTGATAGTGCCCTGTTTTTTAGTGACAGGGACAATATTAGAGACCCAATCTGTGAGTGGGATGGGGTAAATAAAACCAGCCTTAAGAAGCTTTTCAACTTCCACCTTAATAGCTATAGCCTTTCAAGGTTGCACAGGGCATAGATGTTGTCGAACAGGTTGAGCACTTGGATAGGTAGGTATCTCATGCACCACAATGCTAGGATTGATGTCGGGCATCTCTTCATAAGACCAGATAAACAAATTACGAAATTCGCGAAAAATACCTATATAAAGATGAATCTCCTCCGAAGTACAAGTTACTCTAACATGGATGTGCTCGACAATCCCTGGTTTAACAGAGATGTCGATTGGCTGAGTTTGCGTGATGTTCCCCATATTCCCTTCAAAAGACACTTGAAGGATCTGGATAGGTGTCTGAAGAGGTTGAGAGGGGAAACAAGAAGAAAATCACTCAAGATAAGTAAGCATTTTCCAATGGGTGGGGAGACACGAGGAACGATGGTGATGATCAAGCCAAGGGGGTTCCTTGAACGACATAGTCTCAATGATTGCTTCATCAGAAGGAAAAAGTTCTTGTAATGGATCTGAAGAAGTGCTATCTCCAAGCTAAGGGGGTTGCATGTACGAGTCGACAGCTCTACTCGAAGGAGCAGATTCAGGGGATAGAGTTGATGTAAAAACAATTTTGACGTAGTTGAGCTCGGCGGGACTCAACGACATCTCATCGCCCCAGGATTCTATCTAATCAACAGGAGGAAGAACCCATGGATCAGAGCAAACAGAAATAATATTAATGGGGGCGATGTTGGGAGGTGGAAGTGAAAAAACACCCATAAGGGAAAGATCTTTAAAGAGTCCAATGCCCACACTCTCATAAGGAACTGAGATATGCTCCATGAAAGGCACATTG
The DNA here is from genome assembly GCA_000404065.3 of Pinus taeda. Classification (NCBI taxonomy): domain Eukaryota; kingdom Viridiplantae; phylum Streptophyta; class Pinopsida; order Pinales; family Pinaceae; genus Pinus; species Pinus taeda. The sequence goes on from APFE031517972.1 coordinate 73,051, forward strand.
TTATCGGAGGAAGAGGCAAAGAAGGAGAGCTAGTCTACTATGACGATCTTCCCCTGATGAGGGAAACGGATGACACAGAATAGAGATGAAGCCACGGATCACATGGCATATGTCTAGCTTCATCCTAAAAGGAGGTTGTAAGCTAAATTAGCATTGACAACTTCAACCTCTACTTCAACCATCTTTCCTTCCAATGTAATAGGCAAGCATTAGAGTATACCATAAGGATGAGACTCTCTCCCATCAAAGGCTTCCAAGGTCGTAGGAGACTAGCTCAGAGTCAGAGAACCAATAGCCTTCCAATAAGCAACAAACATTATGCAAGTAGAAGCACCTTCATCAATGATGGTACGATGAATCATTTTGGAATTGATGATGACCTGAATAAGGAAGGCAATTTGGTGAGGCAGCCTTGGTATATGACTGTCCAGGTCAAAATTAATCAAATCTAAGTTGGTTGGGTCAATGCCACCGATGGCCGATAGCAAAGACTTCCTCTGAGAGGGGCAGCTCTGGAGAACTTCTAATCCAGACATAGTTGATGGAGCCTGGGCTAAGTCCTTAACGATGCTATAATACTGAGCAGCATGAGCATTGGGGTTGTATGAAGATTTATGGAGTACGCCTTTAGGAGGAAGTCAGATGACCGTTTCAGGGCTAGGTCGCGCAATATGAAGGGGACCAGAACTGGATGGAGGAGCACTAGAGGGGACCTCAAGCTCATTCCCAGTAGGCGATGGATGCTCTTTCGCCTGAGTACTAATGTGGATGGGAACTGTCCCAACCATAAATACCTTAGAACCAAAGGGAGAAGAGGATTGAGATGGATCAACCACCATTTGAGTTTGTTACAAGGGAAAAGGCTCTTTGAGCATGACAACAGTTCCAGGGGTACCTTTCAGCAAATGACTAACCTCAGACCGCCTTGGGCAGTCTTTAGTATAGTGATCCTCATCACAGATAAGGCAAGGATACTCAGGCTTGCGTTTGGCACCTTCCTCGGGTGGAGGTTTAGGGGAATCCTACTTCGGTTGTTTGGCTTTATTCTTTCCTTTTCCTTCCTTTTTCCCTTCCAAGGCTTTGTCTGCCATGGTGGACTAGACAACATTCACCTCGAAAGTATTACCAGCATTGGATATAACCTGAGAAGTATTTTCATTTGAAGCATTCGAATTTTGCTTCCCAGGGTTCGTGGAATATTTCTTAGAGGGTGGATTGACAGAACTGATGACACCATCAACAGATGGTGTTAGCGAAGCTTTGGAAGTTTCGAGCCTTGGAGCATTAGGCAAATAATCATATAATGTACCAGACTCGGAGTAAACCAAGTCAAGGTACTGAGCACACGCAATAGCTTGCTCTTCAATTACACATGCCCCCATAGCAATGTCTCGAGCTATGAGACCGACAAACGAAGTTGTAAACCAGTCAGTCAAAAGCTAATCGGGAATCCAAAACTTAATCAAACGGCGACGTCGTCTCCATTCATGACTATGATCGGAGATATGTGTGGTCGTATTCTATTTTAATGATGTCAGGAGATGTGTGCCCATTTCACATCGAATCGACAACTGAAAATGAGTTAAAAATTCCATAGCTAATGAGTTAAAGTCCTGAAAAGATCTGCGAGCTAACTCAATATACCACTTAGCATCAAAGCTAATGAGAGTCCATTGGAAAAGGCGAAGTTGGATTGAATCATCAAGCCATGAGTTTGACGAGCACTATAGATGATACATCATAACATAAGCCTAGGGATCTTCTCTTGCTTTACCATCAAACTTGGGACAATCACCTAGAATTTTAGTTGGAACCGGTGGCCAATACAGATTATGAAGAATGGGATCGTTTGTCAGTTTGGACACGTCTGGTAATTCCAACGTCACTAAAAAGGGTAACTGAGGATTAAAGGACATGTGAGGCTACGGGTAGGAGGTAGTACCAGAGTTCCACCCAGTTGCTTGTTGCCCCCATTGGTTTTGTCCGGACGGACTTGGCCCATAAGGGTTTTGTCTGTAAGAATTTTGCTCGTAGGGGTTATAGCTTTAACTAGACAGTTGACCCCAGATTTGCTCCCCAGCACTCCACTGATTACCAACTTGGCCTACAGGAGCAAAATAAGGTTGCTAGAAATTTTGGTTAGTATTTGCTTGCAACTGTTGATAATTTTGATATGGGGAAAATTGGGCTTGCCCTTGGGATTGTTGGGTACCATAAGGTGGCTGGGCTCCAAACTGGGCCTGGTAGCCAGGCTAGGTTTGATAAGTAGGTTGAGATTGGGATCCAACTTGAATTTGAGGACCGGATTGGGTCTGGAGCCAAAACTCGGGCTAAAAACTGGGTGGTGCTTGAGAAGAAACCATCATTTGAGTGCCCGGTTGAGCAGGCCCATACGGATGTCCTTGAGAAAACTGAGACTGAGCCATCTAGCTAGAAGGTTGACCTAGTTGAGATTGAGGTTGACCCACTTACCCAGAATGTTGAGCTTGTTGGGTACTAGGTTGTCCTTGCACAACTGAGGGTTGTCCTGACTGGCCAGATGGCTGAGCAGACTAGACAGTTGGTTGGCCTGGTTGATTTTGAGGTTGACCACTTTGTCCAAACAGTTGACTAGGCTGGGCAGTGGGTTGGCCTTGCTGAATGTAAGGTTGACCAACTTGCCCAGAAGAGTAGCCTTGCTGGACACCGAGTTGACCTTGTTGAATGTAAGGTTGTCTCAGGTTACCAGAAGGCTGCTTGAAATAGGTAAAGGAAGAACCACCAAAGGGCGAAGGTTGTACCTAGAAGGGTTGTCCTTGTGGGCCTCTAGGTTTCCCTGGATAAGGTTGTCCATAAGACGGCTGACATTGATATGGTGGCCCTTGAAAATTTGCGGGTGGTGCTTGGCCACCACGATAAGTGGTGGTACCCCAAGCAACGGACAACATGACCGTGACCTCAACCATGGGTTGAGATGGCATAGGTCCGGGGTAATAGATATGAGCTCTGCGAGAACCATAATAATAAAACGAATTTTGAGGATTCAGATTCCGAAGAGCTTGTACATATTGATCATATGCCCCCTGATGGAATGGAGCTAGAAGAAGGTGGGGCACTTAGTGTGAGATCAACAACTTTTGCCATTGGGCCACTATAGGTAGGACCAGCAGAAGGTCCGGTAATAGTAGTGACCACTGAAGAGGCAATGGTGGCACTGACAATAGGGCTTGAAGAAGCCACACAAACAGTTGGGAGGGTCGGAACAGATGTGATGGACACATTGTGAATTTGAGGTGTGAATGACTCTGAAGTCGGAGGGATGGTATGAGACCATATGGAACTCGAAAGGGGGGACCTGGAACCAATCATGTTTGCCAAAACATTATACCTTAAAGGCAATGTGACACCAAGGGAAGTAACACGGAAAGGCAAAGTCCCTGTTGCATGGAAAGGTGAAGTTTCTATAGGAATAGGTATTTCACTTTCTAACACAGAGGATTCTTCACCAGAGACGGGAGTCGTCTCATCCATGTCGAAGGAAGACATTAGGACTGAAACACTAGGAGGAGTAGCGGGAAAGTCTTCCTTAGAAGGCTCCCAAATGGGGTTCCAAGAGAGTTAAGTAGTTGAACACTTGAGATAATATGGAGAGTATCACTAACAACCGGAACCTCAGGAGCGACAGAGGATGGAGACCCTTAGTCACTTGGAACGAGAGACAGGATCAATGATTCCACTAGGATGATTCAATTCAAAATCCTAGGAAAACTAACGAGAAAGAACCCTACTCAAACTAAATGCCAACAAGATCTAACCAGGTAAATGTGAACATGGCCAAATAAATTTTAAGACAGAGGAACAGAACTTGACCTTTTCATCTTTTAAGAGTTGAGAAAAGGACCGAAAGATGACTCTAGTCACCTTCGAATGTTTAATGAGCCTGAAGTGACAACTGCTCAAATGGACCTTTTCTTTTAGGGAGTCCGAAAAGGAACGAAAGTGACTACTCTAGAGAACTAGGCAAAAGTTTTACCAAACAACCCGTAAAACGGCATATACACCTTGGCAGTCATATGAAAACTAAGGACTTTCCGTACGGTAGTCAATCTTCCCGAATGTTGTGTTTGGTGCGTTATGGTTTGCAAGGCGGTAGACACAACTTCCTAAGGATATAGGATGACAACCTAGTGGGAAAGTGTTCCCCAGCAGAGTCACCAATTTGTGATGTAGGAAAGTGTTCCCTCTGCGAACAGAGGCAACCCCTCTAGCCCTAGAGTGGGTCTAGTCACAAACAAGGATAGATCAATAATACCTTTCCTTAAACAGTCATAGTTGGAGGCCTACCTCAACTGGTGGTCGATGGAGTTCCGTTGAGCTGCTCCAGCTTTCACTTCCTTCTCCTTAATGAGTGCTCAACCTGAAACAATATAAAGGAAATACAACAAAGCACGTAACCAGAAAACAACAATGATCTATTTACTCACAAAGTCAAGAAGTCATGAGCTATCAAGTAAATTACATACAAGACATAGGAAAACATCATTGATTGTATTAATAATGAAATAAGATCAAGCTTACAATCGAAGTCTTGACATTGCAAGCCTTCCTAGAGGAATCCAGCCAGCATGTTCTTCAAGCATTCACTCTTTGAAGATGGATCTCCCAACATACAAAGTCTCTCTCTCATTCATAAGTTTTACATATATTCAAGGACACTTCACAACCTTCCACAAGCTATCAACACTCTCACACTTGTCACACTCACACCAGCTATCTATCAAACTCAAAAGCACTAACAACACTGCTCAATCCAAGAATTTACCAACTAGTTGATCATAGCAAAGGTGAGTGTTTAAATAGGAGAAGGGGTCTCCATCAAAGGTGGAAGAGAGAGCTTATCCCCAAGCAAGGCAACACAATTGACAGAACTGCCATACCAAGGAAGGAAGGGTGACACAAACTATGCCAACAACCAGGTCTGGAGTCATCCAAAAGGCCGACTGTTGGAACAAATTCGCCCAATCTGGATCATCGTGGGTGTATAACAGATCCTTAGTGCTAACATCACTAGTAAGTAATGTAGCCAGTCAGACCGTCGCTAAAGATATCAAATAGCCTCATGACGAGGCATGAAATCGAATCGTCACGAGAAACAGATGTACTTCCAGGTTGGAAGCATGGCTAGACTGTTTATGAGCACTGTTCAACGCGTATATTGAGTCCATATTCGCGATGAGGCAGATGACTGAGGAAAAGTGGGTCAATTGGTAGTAAGAGAGCATTTGTTCAACATGAGCATGTTTGACTTGGACACATGACATAGTAAAAGGACTGGGAGTGAAGGCAGTGAAAAATTACTGTGTAACAAGCCTTCATAAAGACTTGATGGTTCTGAGGAGTGTGGAGGCAATGATTGATTTAGGCAAAAACTGGGATGGTGGACGAATCTCTGCATCTTTTAAGAAATGCCAGATCTGACTTCAACTTCAAAACTTGCAAGCATGCATGTCCAAAACGATGAACCTTAGTTGCAGTGGATCTTCCGTGCATGGATTCAATTGTTGAATTTAGGCTTTTGTAATCCATAACAAGTTTTTTGAGAAGATTTTCCGGCGTAAATCACATTATAATGCATTTGTTGACGCACTTCAAACCCACGAGTGTGGTTCATTGTCAAGACAAGTTGAATAACCAAATATAGGCTACATGTTAAATAGATAGAGCAGATCATCCAACAGCTATATTTGACCAAGCAACAGCTATATGTGACTCATCACTTAGACTGGCTAACAACTAAACTTGACTGGGAAATAGCTAAGAGGACTCGACCAAGGTATAGGGACAGGAAAATATAATAAGTAGAATTATTAGTAAGTGAGTTATATATCTATTATCATATTTAAATAAGTTAATGTATATATATAATTAGTTACCAAAAGAACCTTTTCATATATAAATATTAAATTTATATAAAAGTTATATATAATTTAAATATATAATAAAGTCATATACAACTAAATATTTAGTTAAATAATTGTAAGTTATAATTGTATTTAATCAAAAGGGCTAATATTAAAATTAAGTATTTAATATCATATTAACGTTATATAATTAAATATTTGGTTAAATAATTGAAACTTAGTTTTAATTATATTTAATCAAGAGGGCTAATATTAAAATAAATAGCTAATTGTAAGTTAGTTTTGTTATAGTTAATATCATAACGGTTAATTGTTCTTATAACCTATTAAAAAATGCTATTAAAACTATTAACATCAAAAAAAACTTAAATCACTAAACCATAAACTAAAACTATCTAATTAAATCTAAAATTTAAATCATAATAAAAATAATAATTCATTAATAGGATAACTTATTAAGTTAGTTAAACAAAGGATCTTCTAATAAATTAATGGAAAAAATAATTATCATGATGAGGAACAATGAGAAAGAAAATAGTTTGCTTTGAATTGGTTAGTTAATTAAAAACAAATCTTATCTAAAAAAATCTTTGAACAAACAATTGATCTTACTATTAATCGAGAAGGAGAGAAAGAGAACATGTGAAAATATAAAACAAAGGGATAATAAAAAGGAACCACCGATGATCCATAAAACGAGGGGTAAAAACAGGGAAGACTCCATAGAGAAGAACACCAAAAGGAGCAGGGGCGGGGGGAGAAAAACGGTTAGGAAAAGAGGGTAGGGATCTAGCAACTGCTAATTTTCCAGTCGTCATCTCTATTAAGAATGCTCTTAGGACGTGGGTTTTCAATGTTTTTGGCTCAGCCGACCAACCTGTGATTCTGACTGTGTCTTTAAATTCTGTTGATGAGGCTTGCTCCCATTCGATTCCAGTTGTTTCGAGGTCCAGCCATGCTTCCGATGGTCCTGACTCTCCTTCAGCCAACGACCCTAATCATACTGGCCAACTCGACCTTGACCTCATTGTAGGTTTCTCTCCTCCCTTCAGATGAACAGTCTTCTAATGAGCCTAGATTTTCTCGCTTAGGAAACTTCGTGATCTCTCTCCCATTGAACACAATTCTCACAAAATTCCAAATCAAGATGCTTCAAACTTGGCAACAAATTTCTTGAGTGAAGAATCTGTATCACCTTCTCACTCATGTGCCCATGCCTATGATGCCACAATGCCTTATCTGCTCATGTAGAGGTTAAATAATTAACAAAATTAGAAATATCATTGCATAAATTTAATGTACCAACCTTTTCTCCTTTTTTCTATTACCAGGCCTCCTTTAGTGACCTTGCAAGTTTTATCTGTAAAAATAGTTACACGGCCTTCACCTCCCAAATGCCCTGTTGAAATTAGATTTTTGTCAGATATGAAACATGCCTTACCGCCTTCAACATACATTGATTTACATTATGTTGTTTTATGAAAATTGTACCCATTCCAACGATTTTACATGGTTTATCATCACACAATCGAACCTATCCAAAATCTCCTTGAACATATTAATGAAAATGTTTCCTATCCGGTGTGGCATGGAATGAGGCCCCTGAATCTACCACCCAGACATAAATTATATTTTTCTAATGAAAGAATCAAAGCATCTTGCAACACATAACCTATCACATTCGCTTCATGATTGTTTTCTTGCTATGTGCCTCCTTCTTTTCCCTTCTGAGACTTGTAGTATTTCTTAAGGTGTCCTTTCATCCCACATTTCCAACACACTATCCCCAATCTGGACTTGGATCTGCCTTCCCTTGACTTATTGCGATATCCTGGGCTTTTTCCTATTTCCATTTTTCTTCCCCTTGTCTCTGTAGTCAAAGCATTACTTGATGTCTCACCGGAGCTTTTCCATTGCATTTTCTTGTTAAGGATTTCACTGACAACATCATTAAACTTTTAAGAATTAGATGTAGAGATAGAGTTACTAATGCCCATAACTAAACAATTCCAACTTTCTAGCAATGAGCATAAAAATAACAGAGCCCTAACTTCATTATTAAATGTTACCCCTACAAAACTTAACTGACTGATAACTGTATTAAATTCATTTAAATGATCAACAATATATCCATCTTCTAACATCTTCATATTAAATAGACACTTCATAATAAATACCTTATTTGAGGATGATGTTTTTCATATATTTTGGCCAACGCCAACATTAAACCCTATGTTGTCATTTCCTTTGAAATATTAAATGCTACCGATGCCGCTAGGCATAGTCGTATTGTTCCAAGTTCCTTTCTGTCGAGAATATCCTATTATGTGTATGTCATACTCGTCGGCTTCTTTGTCTTTTTGATCAATGGTAGGTATAGATCTTTCTGATATAAGTAATCTTCCATCTGCATCTTCCACATCTGGTAGTTTTGGTCGTTAAAAGTTTCAACCCTAAACCTACCATCTTCCGCCATTGCTCCCACTCGAACCAAGAACCCTTCTCTCCTGCAAGTTTATCAGCCAAATAGACCTTCAACTCTAACACCGGTTGTTAGAAAATTATATATTACAGAGCAACGGAACACATAAAATATATTGCATAAATATAAACACAGAAGACCCATAAAATAAGAGAGACAGATATACATGGTTCACGGAATTTAGGCTACATCCATAGGAAAACAACCAATCCTTCCTTTTATATTATCCAACAAAAATGAAGAGATACAACCTACAACAAATCCATTGTAATTCCCTCTTCTCTCTAACATAGAATCCTCTCTTTTTCTCATTCAGAATACACATATAGGCACAATACAATTCCCTCATATATAGCGAGGGGTTTCCTTTTAGGAAAAAAACTCTAAATTAAAATAACTTCCACTGTCATATTTCCGCCTAATAAACGGCCCAAATTGACTACGAAGTTACAACATTTTACAAGGCAATTTTACATCTATTTTTAGCTATCGCCCCCCTGGACCCCCCTTGCAACGAAATAATGGGCGGCATTTCCACCACAATACAAAATGGGGTCCAATGCCGCTATACCTCTGAATAAAGAAGATCTTCAGTGTCCACACCCAACCATGATAAATTTTGTATAAATCCAACAATAGCGAGTCAATATTGTTAATGGGGCATCATGCACCTTCTAAGTTCTAACATATTAGGAAATTATATCTTACTTTACGATTTACCATCGTGGATATTTATTAAATGAATGCTTAATAATGTATTGTTTCTTACAAAGGTGTTGGATTATTACCTCTTTTATTTTGATTAGGGTATCTAAATGGTGTTGTAAAGTTTTGAAATCATCTTCTTCCTTAGAAACATCAAACCTCATTGCTAGAATTTGTAATTTAATAGGGAGAATAGTAAGGATTGAATACACTATGGTGAAAGGAAAATTGTTTGATCAACCCAAAAAACAAAGTTTAATTTTGTGTGCCAATTCCACTTGTCCTGGACTATTCCATTATCAAATTTGAATTAATTTTTTTTTTAAGCCAATCAATTACCTTGGGGGAGAACGTGTGTAAAATAGAGAAATCTTGATTTCATACATTACACCAAGGTTAAGCATAACATCTAACTTAAAATATAATCAACAAGGATTACAAAGAAATATATGACGTCGAGTTCAATAGATTATACCACATTATTTCAAAGCATTATTAACGGTAATGACTTCTACCCACTTTGTAAAGTAGTCAGCAGTAGTCATGATAAAGATGTAACTCTTATTAGAAGCTTGATAGATTGTGCTAACGAATTCCACGTGCCATATTATGGAAGGGGCTTGTAATTTAATGGGTGTAAGAGGCATGGAAACTAATTTGTACTTCCCAATGACATGTTTGAAATTTTCACCTTTTTACTAATAAATGGGAATCTTGAGGGAGGTAAGCCCAATAGAATTATACATATAAAAAAATTGTTGTAATTATTTTGGTATAAAATCAACCTCTACAAAACTTAGAATAATATTGTTCAAGTTTCATCTAAGATTGATCAAGAGTAAGGCATCGGGATTATACCCCATAAAGGCCCTGCATATAATATATTTGGTATAATATATTTGGTATTGTAAAACATAAAGGGAAAACGTGTAAGTGAAGTGTTCACCTGGATGTATTATATTGATTAAAAAATATATCATAGTTTCATAACAAGGTTAGGTGGTTAACTCAAATTTTTTAGCAATCTCTTTATTATAAATTAAATATTTTATTGAAAGAATAATTTCGACGTAAATCACATGTAAGCAGACCTAATTTAATTTATTATTTAACTAAATTATCCATTTAATAATATAATATTATATATAAATTAGGTTGTTAAGTTTTAAAAAGAAAAAAAAGAAAAAAACCTAGTATTATGATTTTAATTATAATATATATATATATAGATAATAATTATTTAAATAAACAAATATATTATTGTATTTTTTAATCCTAACTTCTATCTTATTAACCTAATATTATAATTTATATATATATATATATTTTTAATAATTAAATTAAATTATTAATGTTTAAAACCAATCATTGAAATTTATTCATTTATTTATATTATTTAACTTATAATAATAATAAAAATAATAATAAAATTAAATTAATAAATAATAATTTGTCCTGGGTCCTAAGGTCAAAATTAGCCGTTGGAGTCTCTGCTCAGACTATTTAACATGCTAAGCTGGATCGGTTTCTTCAACTTGTCCTGACGATGAACCACACTGGTTGGTTCAAAACGCGTCGACAAATGTCTATCTACATGTGATTTACGCCGAAGTTATTCTTTCAACTATTATGGATCACAGAAGCCTCAATTCAACTATAAATATTTTATTTGAGGTGATTCAACTGTGGTTGTAGCTGAGGAATGATATTTAGTTAGAAATTCATGAAACCATATTGATTTTATATTTTTCAATGGTTTTGATATCTAAGTTGTATTATTTCATCAACATGATCCATTTTTACCACTTACTATGCAATTCTATTTTCTTCAAAGTAATTATGAAAGAGATGTGGGAACAAAGGCTTGAACTCTATGGTTTTTGATGTAGCGTAAAACAACCCCAAGGATTTAAATAATGAGTAATAGTGTTTCAAGTCAGGGATAGTTTAGTCAATGTGTCCTGAAATTATAGGTTATAAATTCAATTGGCCTAGGATATCTTCGTTGTCATTTTGCAATCAAATTGCAAAAATAATCTCCTTTAATGAGTTAGTGTACATGGAAAAATGATTTTAATGACTAGTACTAATCAACAAAGATGGAGAAAGAAGGGTTATTTCAATAGACATAAAATCCTAATGTGTAGGAAGTTCCTTTTTGAACCTAATGTCTTTCTTCATTACATGGTTTATAAAACTAACAACCTTAGAATAACCTCAAAATAATTAAGAGTAAATATCTTAATAAACTTTGTATTTCCAAAGAAAGAATGTATCTCCTTCTTATTAGCAGTTAAGAGTAACCTTTTGATTTTTATCACAATCTCTATGTAATACCCTTGTTTTGATACTTGGATTAACAATGTACATATATGTATATGAAAAAAGGTTTAGAGACAAATGATGATGTAATATGTAAATGGTATAGTGGGAACTATTAAAGTACATCACAAGTTGTTGATGGAGAAGAATGAAAAACATGGGAGGCTATGATTCCACCGGAGAGGAAAGAAAGGGGATTTAGGGGCCTCAAATGGAGCTTAAGTATGATGATGATATTTAAAACCTAATACTAATTCGAATATTTTATTTTATCCTAGTTCCCATGGACCTTGGGATTAGTTTCCAAGAGAGGTGCATGTGCTTCTTAAGAAGACACATGGTTAATTATTCACATGCAAATATAATCCATGCATTTTGGTTATGCTAAGGGGAATTTAAATCATTCTTTGGGGTAATTCTCGTTTCATATCTAAATTTTCATCCTATTATTGCAATTATGGGAAATGAATCTCACGAAATACAAATAATTATGATTATGTGTATTCTATTGTTGGCATTGATGAAACATAGTGATAGTTGAGAATTCCATGAGTTTCCACTAATGATATTTTTTTTTCCAATATATATTGGAGCCCAAAAGGGAAGTGTGATATATTCAAGGTTTATTTTGTATAGAAGAATACCCCAATCCTTGGATTTGGTAGGCTGAAAAGGAAAGACAACAAGAGGATGGGGATTATTATCAAAGGTAAGAAACTGTGAGACTCCAGGAAATTGGCTATGTGAGAGGATTAGAGGAAAATAGAGGTGATTCATCCTTTTGGGCTCACAACATTAGTTATCTATAAAATTCCATTGATGTTCCATTGGGAAGTTCTTCACAATGGATCTGATAAAGAAATTTATTGAAATATGAAATATATACTATGACAGTTAATTTTTCCTTAGCATTGTAGAATTATTGAGTTATTGTTTACTACATATGAATGTAAAATATAAATGTGTAAAAATAAAGGAAAAATAGAAAAATAACTCAAAAAACCAAAATAACACAAGATATGAGTTGGAAAACCCTTCTAAGAGAAATCCCAACTGGAAGGTGACACTACTCTACCCTCTCTTTCTCTAAATTGAAATGAATGAAATTACAAAGGGGTGAGACCTATGGGCCATGAGCTACTATTTTTTTAACCTCTCTCTATCCACTTAGCTAGTCTTTTCATCCATTGAACAAAATTCACTTGAGCACAATGGAACTCCTTTTCCTACTAGTGGCTTGGTTATAACATAGCACGATAGCCCACTTGTGGCTAAGTTTGAATCCTTCAACTCTTAAATAGAGTTAAAATATTGAGATTTATAGAGTCGTATTCATCATTTTCATGTGTCTATCCTTTATTCCATGAGCAATGGGTGTGATATGGCATCCTCTCAAATCATGGTGACCAAAAAAGGAAGGTCAATTTATGAGTGGCATAATGTTTCCATATCGACATTGTTTGAGGTATTTCTTGCACTGATGGGAAGTTATTTTAGTTTAGAAAAGAAATATGGTGTGTGGCACAACAAAATAAAAAATTTGACCCCAAAAATATTCAATAAATTCTTAAAACTTCCTCCAGAATGTTTGAAACCCCACTTCGCCAAACTAGGACCCACCAATAAAAATGATCGTATGAGTTGATTCCTCCAATTTTTCCACTCTAAAATAATCAATATGGATGAAAAATAATACATTGATCTAATATAGATCATATATCTCCATTTTTGGAGAATTTGGTCCCCAAAATATTTAAATGAATGAGATGAGGAAATTTTCCTCCAACGTCACCCTAAAGTACCATTTAGCCTTGCTTGGAAGTTATCCTTTCAACCCAATATTCCAAATTTCATGTTTCCCCTTTCTTATAGTTCTAGTTCTCTTCTATAAAAATGTATCCTCTGTCACTTATGCTTGCAAATCTGGAACTAAATCGTCTATAGAAGGTAAGACAAGTTCCTCTCACTTACATAGAATGTAAGGCTCATAGAGTTTCATATTTTCTATGTTCACCACTGAGTAAATGCACATGTATTAGGAGTGAACCGATTATATAACCATCATATCCTACCTTTTCTAGTATCTCAAAATGACTAAATTGGCATGTCGTAATATTCATACTGCTACCCTATAGCTTCTCCTTGTTTAATTGTAATCATACTATGTCTTCCACTATAAATGACTTCTTTGTCTTGTGTTGATCATGCCTAGCCTTGAATTCTTCCTGTCATGTCTGGGGAATTTCCTAGGCCTATATATGGATGTATCAGATATAGCCTCCCTCACTTCTCATTGTTATCCATAAGAAATATACAAAGGTGAAGGTGGAAAATATGTAAAACAACTTTCAAATGGGGACTTACTAGTATAAATGTGGACTACTCTATTATAGGGGTGATCTATGTATACAATATTTTCATTCAATATTTGAATTCTTCTTATTTTAACCCTACAAAAGCTACACCAAACTCTTATTGACTACTTTTTCCCCATTTGTCTATGGATTGAATGTTCTCGAACTCTTCAATGATGTGTCCATATTCTCCCACATTGTGATTTAAAATGAACTAAGAAATATAATGTCCAAGTATTTGAAAATATGCTACTTGGGATTCCCATGTATACCTATACATGTTCAAACAACAAGTTTTTTGCTTCTTGCTCATTGATGGTCTTTTTATAGGGCATGAGAATACACATCTTACTAAACCTTTAAACTACCACAAATAATTAGTCATGCCCCTTCTTAGTTCTTGGTAAACCTCACACAAATTCCATGGAAATACTTTTACAGGGACAAAATGGCATAAGTAAGGGATGGTATAGACCTTGTTTCTTGTTACAAGGATTTCTAGTATACCAAATAATTAATCCTCTTATGAATATATCTAGGCATTCTTATGTCTTAGTGAAATACACATACCTATGCAAGTTTCCCATTGCCTTCCCTCCAACAAAATTCCTACAGCCATGGAGGTGTGACCATCTCTAGTTGACTATAGCCCATCACTTTTAGTAACTCATAACTTGGCTATCCTATAGAGTAACCCAATATGGAGATTATAGTCAATCTATTTATCACCATGATCCACATTACTTTAACTCTGTAACTACTAAAACACCCCCTTTAAGTTCTCATCCATTGCATATGCTTCTCTATATGCATCATGGATGAAAGGATCCATGATCATAAAATTCCAAAAAGCTATGATATTTAATGTGAGTGGCCTTGAAAGCACATCGTCCAACTTATTTGTGTTTCCCTTATTGTACTTGATCACTAAATGAAACTATTGTAAAACCCCTATCGAATTATAGTGTCTCATGTATTGTAACTTACTCTCAGCCTACAATTACTATAGTTGCTAGTGATATGCATGGATTATTGTATATTTTCCATAAGATAGTGTTTCTAATTTTTGACAACTTACACCGAGCCATATACCTCCTTGTCGTAGGTAGGGTTGTTATGAACTACCCCATGAAATACTTCAGAATGGTTGCATATGGGTCTTCATCTTTGCATCAACATCACTCCCATATGATACCTACTTGCATCTATATCCACTTCAAAGTATTGTTGTAATTTTGATAATGCAAGTATTGGTGTTTAACTAAGTTTCCTCTTTAGCTCCTCAAAGTCCTTTTATTGACCCTTTCCCCATTAGAACCTCTTATTTCCCATTATTATGTTATGGAGTGTTGTTGCCACTTCTGAAAATGAGGCTATGAATTTCCTTATGTATTTCTCTTCCCCAAATAAACTCCTGAACATATAAACATTGGTTGGGAATGGGCACATCATGAGGTCCTCCATCTTAGAAAGGTCTATCATCAAATCTCCTCCACTGATCACATATCCTAAATACGCTAGAGACTACTTTACAAAATCACATTTCTTTATATTTTACAGTAGCTATTTTTTCTGTAATGTCGCTATCACCTATATTAAATGTTATATATTTTCCTCCCAACTAGAATTATATACTAGTATATCATCCAAATAACCAATAACAAATGAATCTAGAAAAATGTGCAGTTTGTCGTTCATTAACCTCGTGAATGTATTTTTTTCATTGAATAAAAAAACTACATTACTAACCCACTCATAAAAACCTTGTATGGTTTGGAAGGTGGTTTTCAAGTATCTTATTTTCTAAATCGAACATGATCATACCCTAATTTTAAGTCCATATTGGTGAAGTATTTTCCTTGCTACAACTAGTCTAACAAATAATCTCTCCTAAGCAAGGGGTACTTTTTCTTGAGTGTAATTTGTTTAATTCCCCACAATCAATACAAATATATCAATTCTCATCCTTTATTAGCATATTTATGATTGGTGACCAACATGGTGAGGTACTTATTCAAACAATACTATGTTTTAATAGCTTCTACAACTACTTATTCATCTTGTTTGCTTATATAAAAAGCTACCTATTAGCCCAATGTTTGGCAATGGATATTCTTGAAACAACTAAATCTTGTGGTATGCTTCCATCTTGAGTGGTATACCTTTATGCTGCTAGAAAATTTTCATATATGTATGTAGAAACTCTTCTAATTGTTTTTTTGTTCCTTAGTACACCCCTCAAGAGATGGATGTTCTCTCAATGACTCTTCTACAGATTTGTTTTCTCTTAAAATAAAATGCATACCTTTTTCTAGAACTTATCAATTTATGGGATTGGTTGGCACTTACAAGTGAAATTTTAGACTTGCACTTGTGTGCATTAATGGCTAATGATTTAACATCCTTGTTGAGGTGGTACTATTTGCTCTCTACATGAATATTGTATCTTGCATGTACATATAGGGACTTCTAAACACCACTCCACTTACATAAAGTGCAATTAAATCCAATTATACTTCATAAATTAAATCAACACTAATAGAAAATATGGTTTTTCTTTCTTTGGTTACCTTTATTTCCACATCCTTATTTTCTCATCCCAATGGATATGGGCTTGGGTGATCATAAAATTCCATCCCAAATTCTTGATCAGATTTACTGCAATGAGATTCACCTATGACCTTGAGTTGAATAGAGCATATATTTTTATATTTTTGACCTATATCATTATATGGAAGAGTTTGATCATCTACTCTTCTTCTTGTTGAAGAATACTCAAATTCACCCCCTTATACACTTATGTGAAAACAATTTTATACTCCATGTCCAAGCCACTTTCTACTTGATTTCTCGAATCAATTACCACTATATTTTTCTTCTTCCCATCTTTATTTCAATTCTTTGGGTTGATTTTTGGATGTAGTTTTTGGCACTTATCCTCTATATGACCATCAATGTTATAGTGATTTCAATGATTGTTGGGATCGTTGCAATGGTTTGTTGTAGCTATTTTTTTTTCTTCCTCCCTTTCCATTTCTTCTTTCCTATTTTGGAAGCTTCCTAGTGTTCTTTATATTGCATCCCACTTGATTTCCTTTTCTTTTGGATTATATATTCCAAGTATTGTGCCTATAGACAAGCCTCATCCATTATTCTAGGTTTGAAAAAAATCGCTTGATTCCATAGATGGCTATGTGGAACCCCCAAATATAACTGAGTATTTATAAGTTCTTGGGAAAGTTACCCAACATTATTTCCACCTTCCTAATTTTTTTCGTGTACTCCAATACACTTTGCCACTATCTCCTCTTTAGATAATGCCACTTGGTCCACTGGTCTTCTACATAACACATAAGGTAGAACTGAGAATTTATGAGAGTTTTGAAACCCTCCCAAATAATAAATATAGTATCCTAATGGGCCTCCAAATTAGATACAAATTAAGGCCCATATGAACATCCTTGAACACATTTAACCACTCTATTTTCATTTGATGACATGGTTTTCAGCTATAATGCGGTAATTAGGAAGTTTTGGAGATAATTGCATATTATGTGCCTAATATTATTTATTTTTGCAAAATATTGAGTAAATTTTGAATGAGATAATATAGGGTTTTATACCTTCTTCAATATGGACCAAGATTGCATAATAAATGAATACGATATTATGAAATTAGTGAATAGAATCTAGAGATCTAGTGATTGTGAAAATCTAGGAATGTGCTCCCTATTATATAATGAAGATTCCTACTGTTGGGGACTAGATCCACTTTTTGAGGGATTTTGAAGGGGAATGTTGCCTCCATTCAAGGAGGATGCTTCCCCATTAATTTTTATAAGTACCAATTTAAATTTTCCTTTTGGGGCATGAATTTCTTAGTGTTCTTGTGAAGAAAACTTGTCATTTAGCTGCTCCACTTTCATTTCTAGCAAGGATGTACTTGGATTGACTCTAATAGTGATTTTTGGTGCCATTGTTAGCTTTTAAAGCTTGGTTTCCTTCTTAGAAATCTAAGTGTACTTGGGTTTGGACATTCCAAGAGCCTCGGAGCCCTGATGTACAATTTCTTTATCTTATTTTCACTTCTTATTCACTTGCACTTCTTCTTCTTCCATTTCCTATTTCTACACTTAATTTTCATGTTTCATTTGTTGCATGTTACATTAGTTAAATGATAGAAATAAGTTTTTTTTTTAGGTTATTTATGTATTTATAACTATTATGCATGCTGATAACAACTTTGCCAATTCATATTCATCATTGAGCTACTTGGGTTGGTTTACTAGTTCACAGTTCTAGAATTTGTGGAAGTATAATGTAGCAAAATAGTAGTAATTATGTGTTCAATTTTATAACACGATAATGAGATTATTAAGGCTTGATTTCACTTTTAATGAACAGTAAAAACATCAAACTTAATAAAAAAAATCATCCTACATCATTTGTAGTTGATTAGCTTACGCACTTGGGTACTTAGGTCTGCTCACTAGTTCATTGCTTTGAAATTTTTGGTTTTTAGTAATAATTTTTGGCTAAATTTTAGCATGTGTTAAGAATAATCTTTTGAGATGGTTCAAATTATATTTATTCATTAAAACATTATATTTCATAAAAAAAATTACCCCATTGGTCAAGTTAGCAATTTGGTAGGTTAACTAGCTCACTAATTCCAAAATTTCTGATTTTTAGAGTAGTAATTTTCTGCTAACTTGTATCACATGTTGGCAGGGGTATTTTTGAGTGATTCCAATTGTATTAGAGTCCTAGTGTTACACAAAAATATCATCACCATGACTATTTGCAGTCAGTATGGGTCTATCATCACTTATATTGTCCTCCTAAGCAAGTCTTAGACCTCAGCTCTTCATGTCAAGCTTTGCAAATGGGAGAAAGACATTAAAAATCAACAAAACTCTGGTTCCGCACTTTCTCTCACTTTTGCCTATGGGCTCACACCCTTTGTTCATATTCCCTGCGTATCTGCACGCTCTATCTATAAAGGGGTGGATGCGTACCCCTGTAAAAGTCAAAAAGGCGCAAGTTTATTCTAAAAAACTCACTTTGGGTTAATTCTAGATGATTCTAGAAGGAATTTTGACGTTGATTGTTTGCTCCAAGGTGGTTCATGCATCCAAAAAGAGAAGGAGCTAATCCCTTGATAGGAGGAGCTATCCCTTTGAAGGAGGGCTTTATCCCTTTGAAGGAGGACCTAGTAACTTCCCTCCATTGCACTATAAATTAAGGCATTGGGTCAGTTGCTGGAGAGGTTAGAAGCTGAACATTTTTTAGGGTAAATTCTGATGGAATTGGGACTTCCTAGTTAAACTTGAGAGGAGAGGTCACATACCTTTTGGTTTCATTGGGAAGTGAGTGAAATTTTTCAAAGTAGAGGAGACTTCTTGTCGAACCCTGGGAGGAGCTTATACATCATCAAGGCATAGGTTGTAAAGTTCTTCTTTGATTTGAATTAATACAATCAGATTCATTTTTCTCAACCAATTGTCTTATGTGGTTTGTTTCATATTCTCCTTGATCATTATGATGAATATGCTTTATGGTATTGGCTTTTCAGGTGCTATTTAATTTGTTTGTTTGTTTGTGTTTGCAGACTTACTTCAAGGAAGCTCATTTGGAGCGAGGGAGCGAGGCTTCCACAAACTTGCATTGGACCCAAGTTAGGCCTAAAACACTTGTTTGCCTTTGTTTTTAATTGCATATTTAGAGAAATATATTTTTTGATTGGCTTGCTTTTCACTAGATATCTTTAGATACTAGGAAGGTCGATCTTGTCTGCAACCTCGACTCATCTTGTGTGAAAAAATGACGACTCCACTGGGGACTTGAGTGTTAAAAGTTTGGATTTCATTTTTATAAAAGAAAACAAAAAAAAATCACTTGTTTTTTGACTGATTTGTGATTCTGGACAAGTTTGTCCTTGGTTTGCTTATCGCCAAGTAAAACATCCTTGAAAAATACATCTTGTAAGCTTTTACTTCAAATAGTTTTTTATAGTTTGTAGATCTCAAGATTTGCTTTATTCATAGTTTTGAGTGTTTTTATAAAAATACAAAAATCTCTTTTGAAAAAGTTTGTTTTTGTAGTATTTGAGCATTTGAAAGAAAAGGGAAATTTTTGTGAAAATAACTAGTTGTCTCGTTTTGAGTGCATTGGAACAAAAACTCTTCTTTTAATTTGTTTGTTAAGAAAGATTTGTGTTTACATGCATTTGCACTCTCAAACCCTTTCCTAGCTAGAAGTTCATTGAAGAGAAAAGATTGTTTGATCATCTTAAGTGCATCCTTTTAGTGATTTCGAGTCGAGTCTTCACACCACGAGTTTCATCTCCGCACCTCTTGACTTAATAAAAAACTAATAAAAATAACGCTTAAAGTAAAATCAATCTAGCAAACCTTTTTATTTCTAGGGCTCTATTACACCAACATAGCTTAGGCTAATGTCTTGGAGTAGGGATTAATTAACTCTCTAAGACAGTAAA
Source organism: Pinus taeda (assembly GCA_000404065.3). NCBI lineage: Eukaryota > Viridiplantae > Streptophyta > Pinopsida > Pinales > Pinaceae > Pinus > Pinus taeda. The sequence goes on from APFE031517972.1 coordinate 93,313, forward strand.
ACAAACAAGTAGTTGTATCTTGCAGTAGGAGAGAAATCCAATTGTTGCATCTATGCTCTGGGAAAGCTCCTCTTAAAGGAGAAGCACGAGATCGTGTCCGAACTAGTGTGGGAATCAATCCTTTCTCATTGGGAACGACGCTAGATATTCACGTATTAAAAATGGTAAACCTCGGATTAACCATTGTCGAGGAGCCTGGGGTCAGTTGTTGGTAAACCTTGGTTTATGTCAAGGAGCCTTCAAGGGGATTGAGCTTGCTACTCTACCCTTGTGTGCGTATCGGATTGTAGACTGTTCCCCCAGGTATATTTGTTTCTGTTGGTAACCATAGTGACCATATTCTATAGGATTCTTCCTAAGGTGACAGTGGCAAGAAGATCCCACTGTACCTGGAGCAAACGCCGGCTAGACTCACTTGGATTTTCTGGGGGGTTCTCTTCACTCAAGACGGTTTAGTCGAGAAACTTGTGCCAGTCTATTCATTAAGCAGGTTGCCGGGGTAACTGTTCCAACCGCTATTTCTGTATTGAACTCTGTGACGTTGGATTTCATCACCAACTAGTGTTTTCAGTACGGAAAGTTACTGTTTGTGTGTGATTTGATCTCCTAGATTCTTTAGGTGTGTGATTCAAATTTGTTTGGTTCTTTAAAGGCTTTAGGTGGTTTTCATTGAGATTTTACTTTGTTTTTGTGTGAAGTAGTTAAAAGTTTTAACCGTGGCCGAATTACCAAGGAAGTCCCGTAGACTTCGCGGCCAACCTCCTGAGTTTTCAGTAAGCCAGCCTGAAGGGCTACGGGCCCTGGTAACTCCTAAAGACAGTAGAGTTGGGTCACCTAAAAAAGGAGAGTCTTCTTTGGTGGTATATCCTGATTTTTCATCGTTAATAGAAAATTATAGTACGTAGTCTGTATCTGTTTCAGAAGTTACTGGTAGTGTTTCATCTACTAGTGATATAAGTGAAGAACCTGAAATATCTGAACCCGAATCTGAAATTGCTGCTACTCCAATATCAGGGTTTGTCTCTCCAGCTTCTAGTGGTCCTAGTTCACTTAGGGTAGAAAGAATAATTACCCAAAATCTTCCTTCTGAACTAATAGCTATTGAAGAACTTGCTATTCCGGAAAAAGAAGAAGGCATTCCTATTCCTGAAGATCGACCTGTGATAGAGCTTAGGGAGCGTGAATCAATCTTTTATAGTCCACCTAGGAGCAGTGCTTGGTATCTTTCATTGGCTAATTTTTTGGAAAACTCGGGACTAAGTTTTTTACCACCTCGTATTTCTTATCACCCAACACCTAGAGGTTACTATCCTCCATTAAATATGTCGAGACAGTCGTCCATTTTTTCTCAATCTCCAAAAGCCTCTTTGTACGACGGTCCTTCTGTTCCCGCTGGGTATCAATCCTTTTCTAGTACTTTTTCGGGAGCATCTCCTCAACCTATTGAACAAGGGTTATTAATTGAAAATAATGGTACTAAACTGTTGAGCGTAGAAGATATTCTCATGATGTCGGGTATTATTCCCAATCCTCAAACTCAAGTTGGCCATTCACTGCCTGGGGGGTAACCTCAAAATCCTCAAGTATCACCTGGGGACAACCTCAAGGTACCTAGTTTGTGCCTGGGGGGCAACCTCAAGGTACTCAGTTTGCGCCTGGGGGGCAACCTCAAGGACAATACATACCTATGGGATAGTACATTCCTCAAGGTCAACCCCAAACTCAATATGTACCTCAAGGTCAACCCTAGTATCAATATGTACCTCAAGGTCAACCCCAGTATCAATATGTACCTCAAGGTTAACCCCAGTATCAATATGTACCTCAAGGTCAACCCTAGTATCAGTACGTGCCTCAGGGTTATCAACCCCAAGGTTAGTACCCAACCCAAGGTTACCAACCACCTTCCGGTCAATCATATGTTCAAGGATCTGGAAATATACCGTTGAATTATCAACCCTACCCCCAATCCAGTTATGGTCCTCAATATTCTCAACCTGTTATGGGTCCGTACCCCAAAATGAATTTAGTGTGAGATCCATCTCAATCCCAATAGGTTTTGCAACCGAATGTGCAGTTGTCATCTCAAACTAGACAACCCTTGGTTTCTGGTTCACCCCAGCAACCTGTCCAGTCTACTGTTCAAACTTCTGCACCTTCTGTAGTTTCTCAGTCTGGGCCTAGTACACCTCATACTCCGCCTCAAACGTCTGTTGCAACTACTGCAACATCTGCTTCATCTACCCCACCTTCTTCTGGAGTATCGACAGCTCCAGTTTCTACTATCCCTGTATCTACTCCTCAGACATCTTTACCTCAGTCTTGACCCACGGTCCACACTTCGGTTCAGATGCCTGTAGGACAACCAGGTGTAAGTATGGTTGTCACCAGTCAACCTCAGTTTATTCAACAACCGTACCAAGGACAGTACCAATTCGGTCTTGCTGTACAGAAACCAGTCTATCAGTATCAACCGTACCCTAGGTATACATATCAACAACCTCAGCAACCCCAGTATGGTCCGGTTAATCCTAGTTTTCCAGGAGGATATAATATCCCAAATGCAATTCCAATTCCTAGTTATCCTGGATATCCTCCTCTTGGTGCTGGTCTGATGACCCAGAGTTTTAGGGACCCTAATCATCAGTTATCATTTATCGCAACTTTGGACTTGCCTGATTTGACGCACCTTACAAACGATCCGATTAACTATCTTCCGTTTTGGCTGCCAATGCCAAATAAGTTGCCTAGTGATGTTCCTAAGTTTCAAGGAAAATCAGGAGAGGACCCATCGAACCATGTGATGACTTATCACCTCTGATGTGCGCCTAATTCCATTTCAGATGATTCAATCCGTTTATGACTTTTCCAACGCACTCTAATTGGTCTTGTGGCCAAATGGTACATTGAGTTACCGCGAGCCACTTTTTATAACTTTAGTCAATTAGCTACTTCGTTTTTAACTCATTTTCAGTTGCCAGTCAGATATGACAATGGCACGGAATTATTAACTTCATTAAAGCAGTCAACATCCACTTACATTTCATATCACATTCATGAATGGAGACATCGACGACGTTTAGTGAAAGTTTTTATCCCGGATCAGATCTTAGCCGAATGGTTTGTAAAATCATTACTGCCGAAGATCACTAAGGATGTAGCAAAGGCCGGAGTCGTTACTGAGGAGCAAGTAATAGCTCAAGCACAGTACCTTGACTTAGTTTATACTCAGTCAGGTACGTTACACGAGAAAATCCTCGATCTACCCAAACAAAATCAAATTGCTGCAGCTCCTTCAGGGTCTCGTGCTGCTGATGGTATGATTGGTACGGTTAATACCAAAAGTAAGAAGAGTTCTTCCAAGAATTCTTATCCTATCATAACCTTGCCAGGTTCCCTGACATGAGATTCTTCCGTGGAACTTTCCGCCGATATTCATGTTGTAGAGTCATCTACAGCTAAATAAAAAACCGGTGGTAAGAAGAAAGGGAAGAAGAAGAATAAAATAGATAAGAATTCGAAAGAGAAACCAGAAAAAGCTGAATCAACTGATGAAAAATGCAAACCTCGTTATCCTTGTCTCATTTGTGACGAAGAACATTTTACGAGAGACTGCCCTCATCATGCAGAGGTTGCAAAAATTATCAAAGGTTCCCAAACTCCTGCTGTTTTGAAGGATCCTTTTCCAAATCAAGACAATAAGATGATAGGTTCTTCCTCAAGTGCCAATGAAGAACCCATATTGATGATGTCCCATGTTAGGATTGCGACTCGATTGCAAGATTATGGCAGTAAAATTCTTGTTGATGGTAAAGAAGAAGAATCTTCTCATTCTAATCCATCAACCTCAGCTCCCAGTTCCAATCCACTACAGATCGAAAAACCTAATCCAGACTTGTAATCAAACCGCCCGCCAAGGGTATACTTCGAAAGTCTGCTTTCAATCCACATGCGATAGTGGCCCAGAACTATAACATTGTTGAGGATTTAGTTGTTTCACCTTTAGCAATGTCGGCTTTGGAAGTGCTACAATCATGTCCAGCACAACGTAAATTACTTTTTGTCGGCTATAGGAGCTGTTGACGTTCAAGACCCGAACCTTATAATCTTCGATCTAGAAAATAGTGCACCGCGCTTACCTCATCAAATGGCTGTCCAGATTCCAGTGATAGTCAAAAACAGACCTATTCATAGGACTGTGATTGATGAGGGAGCTTCAACGTGTATTATGTCCATACAGTGTTGGAGATCGCTTGGTTCTCCTTCTCTAAATCAATCCTCGACGATTCTAAAGTCCTTTGATGGCTGTGGGTTTCATCCTTTTGGAATTCTACAAGATTTACCTATAGGGGTTGAAGGTAAAACCGTTAATCTAGATGTGGAGGTGGTTGATGCCCCTCTAGATTACAACCTTCTCTTTGGGTCGTAGTTGGTCTTACGCTATGACAACTGTCGTTTCATCTGTCTTTCGGCTTATAAAGTTCCCTCATAATGGAAAGATCGTAACCTTAGACCAGCTGTCTTACTTTTCATCCAACCCAACCTCTGCTGAAAGCATTCAGCATGTTGGTAAAACGACTATCCCGTATAAGGATGTTGGAGTAGGACTAGTTAAAGATTCTGGTTTACTGGGAACTTTTCCTTTTCCTCCTATCGATGCATCATCTTCTACTGCAACCATTCATATGATTTCATCAGACAGCATTATTTATGATGATCCTTGGATCATACCTTCTGAATCTGAGATAGACTCGTTTGGTACTCTTATGCCTTTGAGTCCGTATGAACTTGTGTATCACGCCGTGCATTCGTTCTCCGACACAACATCAACCCAAATTGACTTAATGAATGTGGTCCACGAGGAATCACTTTCAACATTAAACTCAGATTCAATAATGTTTTCTGAACTTGTTCAAACTGATGAGAAAATTCGTGAAATCCTATGCGTCGATGAGTTACCATGGGAAGATCTTCATCACAGATCTTCGTTTTTACCCAAGGGTGATCGTTTTGAAAATGATTTCTCATCAATTTTTACGACTGAATATGTCAAGGAAGCTCAGAATCCAATGAAACATCTTGATTCCGAGTTAAACTTGGGAAATATTTTTCGAACTATTCCCCTTGACATTTTGGTTAAGCCTGGAATTATTGAAAATGTTCATATAGGTGCCTCTTGTACGAAAGATGAAATTCAAACATATAAGGCCCTATTTCAAGAATTCTGTGACGTGCTTGCCTGGTCATATGAGGAGATGCCAAGAATTGACCCCGCAATTGTTATTCATGAAATCAAAACCTACCCGGATGCTAAAACCTTCTAGCAACGTTTGCGTCAGATTCACCCAAGAAAAGTCGCTGCAATTAAAGCACAAGTTGAAAAATTACTCAAAGTAGGTTTCATTTATCTAATCCCGTTAACGGATTGGGTATCGAATATTGTTCATGTTGACAAAAAGCAAGGGACAATAAGAATATGTATCGATTATAGGGACATTAATCGAGCCTGTCCAAAGGAAAATTACCCAACTCCCTATATCAATCAAATCATCGATGATTGTGCTGACAGTGAAATTTTCTCCTTCATGGATGGTTTTCTGGATACAATCAAATCAATATTCTACCTGTTGATCAACTAAAAATGGCATTCATTTTTCCATGGGGGACATTTTCTTATTGCAAATTACCTTTTGGGCTTAAGAACGTCGGGGCAACTTTTCAACGGGCCATGTCTTATGCTTTTCATGATATCAAGCACACTGTGCAACCCTATCTCGATGACTTGCCTCCTCATTCATTACATCGACCTGATCATCTCGTTCATTTAAGAGAAATCTTTATGAGGTGTAGGCATTATCGGATTAGGTTGAATCCCCACAAGTGTGTTTTCTGTATTGAAACAGGTCGGTTACTGGGGTTTTTTGTTTCCAAAGCCGGCATTCGCGTCGATCCCTTGAAGGTTAAATCCATTATCAAATTGCCTCCTCCTTTGAGTCTTCACCAACTCCAAAGTTTGCAAGGGAAAGCAAAATTTTTACGTTGATTCATCCCTAACTATGTCGAGATCACAAAGGGTTTTACCCAGTTGTTGAAACAGAATACTTCATTCTTTTGGGACGAGATAGCCGAAAAATCTTTTGATGCACTAAAACACGCGTTGGCCCATGCACCGTTGTTGCATCCTCCCAACTACAACCAAGACTACTTCTTGTATCTCGCTGCCTCCCATTCCACCATCGGAATGGTGTTAGTTCAGGAAGATGAATTCGTACTGAACATGTGATATATTACCTTAGTCGAACTTTAAATCCAACTGAGCTAAAATACTCACATGTGGAGAAATTGGCATTGGCAGCCGTTCAAGCTGTCCAACGTTTTCGTCATTACATTTTACTATGTAAGACTACAATAATTTATGATTGCAACCCTATGATCTATATTTTGACCAAGCAATTGATGGGGGGAAAGTAATCCAAATGGATTGTGATCCTGCAGGAGTTCAACTTGGAATTTGAAAAGTCTAAGTCAAAGAAATCTTTAGTTTTCGCGGAGTTAATGTGTGATTTCCCGCATGCTGACACGGAAACTGTGGAAGAGGAGCTCATTGCGGATGAATCCTTGTTTCTAATCAGCACTTTAGATCCGTGGTATGGATATATTATTGTCTATCTCCAAACCCAATCCTTTCGGCCAGATATTTCACGGTTGGAACGTCGAAAAGTCCGATTCCAGTCCCAACAATTCAAAATTATTAGAGATACTCTTTATCATCATGGGGCGGACTCTGATTCTCGATGTTGTTTGACTCATGAGGAAGCTGAAAGGGTCCTAAATGACTGTCACTCTGGAGCGTGTGGTGGTCATATGTCTGAGTATGCCACAACACAAAATATATTGCACGCTGGCTACTTTTGGCCGTCTATGTTTAAAGATTGTATTATCGCGGTCTGAAAATGCCACAACTGCCAAATTTTTGATCGAAAGATGCGCGCTCCACCTGCTCCTCTTCACCCTATAATTGTCATTGGTCCTTTTGCCAAATGGGGTATCGATTTTATTACAGGTAACCCTCACTCGGCCGGGGGGCATGCGTATATCATCCTTGCGGTAGATTATTTTAACAAGTGGGCCGAGGCAATGCCTACATTTGAGGCAGATGGGAAAACAGCTGTGATTTTCGTATTCAATCATATAATTGCTAGGTTTGGTGTTCCACAAGCGATTATCACTAATCATGGGCATTATTTTCGAAATGTTATGATGACTGAACTTACAGGCCAGCTTGGCTTGCGTCACGACAGTTCAACTCCTTATTATCCACAAGCTAATGGTCTGGTTGAAGCCATCAACAAAGTTCTAGTCATCATGATCTGATGAATCATTAGGATTCATCGGTCGAATTGGCATAACATGCTATTTTCAACGCTTTGGGCATATCGAACCTCAGTAAGAACGTCAACAGGGTCCACTCCTTTCCAACTAGCTTATGGTCTGGAAGCTGTGTTACCCATTGAGTGCGAAATCCCGTCATTGCGGATGGCCATCGAATTACTTCCAGCCACTTCCAAAGAGGAAATACATTTGTTATACTTGGCTCACCTAGATGAGAATTGACGCGATGCTACATTAGCGATTGAATCTCATGCAAAACGTATTAAAGCTCAGTATGATCGAAATGTGACCCCTCGAAATTTTTCGGAAGGAGATCTAGTCTTATTGTACGATCAGGCAAATGAGAAATTAGGCGCTGGATAATTCGTGCCTATGTGGCATGGTCCCTATGTTGTCAAGCAAAAGCTAGCAAAATGGGCCTATGAATTGGTAGACTTTGACGAGATCTCTTTAGGTAAACCTAGAAATGGTCTTTACTTGAAGACGTATTATGCTTAGAATGAGTGTGGAGATTTTTAGTTAGGTTAGTTTTCTTTCTAGTTGGTGTGTTTTAGATTAAAAAGTGTGCTTAGCTTAGAGAGTGTTTTTCATCATTATTCCCGCTTATCTTGGTTTTACTCTTGATGTCGCAGATGTCGACGCCTCTCCAAACATACATTGGTTTCACTGATGGTGCTTTTCGTAGTACACAGAATATTTCTTCCGTAGCTTAGGTTATCTATTCGCCCTCTGACGAGTTGGTATCTATGCATGGGGTAAGCCTCGGTCAAACAACAAACAACATTGCAGAGTATAGTGCAGTGATTGAGTTATTGTCTGAATCTATTTCATTTTGGATTCAGAGTTTGAAAGTGAGGTTAGATTCTGAACTCGTTGTATTACAACTTAATACAGTATACGCCATTAGAAATCCAGTATTATTGAGATTATTTTTTAGAGTGCGTCTCTTGTAACATGAGTTTGACTATATTGAATATCAGCATATTCCAAGATCTTTAAATACGTTAGCAGATGCAATTTATTCTCAAATATTAAGTAGAAAAGTGCAATAATCATACAAGTAAATTTTAAAACATTCAATAACATGTTTAACAAGATAAGCCAGTAATAGTGATATCCTATAATATAGGAGTGTGTCAAAATATACATCGTCCTCGATCATAGGTTGAAAAACACCTTATGATCAGCAAAAATGATAAGTACAAATAGCAAAAATGCCATATGTGACTACAATAGGCGATCATCCCATCACTGGTGATGATCTCGATATGAAACCACTGCACGGGCCACCTTACAAAGGAACCTCCTAAAAGGTCTTGGGATCCCAATCACATAGCGCTGAAGTCGACGAGGGATGTCATCTATGCTGGTCTCTGGAATGTCCCCTGTCAGGCGTTCTAGATGGCTCTCCAACTCAGCCAAAGTCTTTGTTGATTCGTCCTGTGGGGCTGGAGCCGGTGCAGCTGGTTGTTTCCTCTCATAAGGCCGGAGAGCGGCTGGTCGCCGCGGGCCCACATCTGCATTTGAAACTTTTACTATCAGTTTTGGGACGAGATAAAAACAAAAAAACTTAAATTAGCAAAATTTTGAAAATGATTTTACCTGAGTCATCCCATTGTTCTCTTGGTGGAAGAGCCATGTCTGGGTCCCCACAAAAATCTACCCCAGCATAAGGAAAGTCCTGGATAGAAAAAACCTGGTTTTCCAACCATTGGAAATACTCAGGTTTGAACCCAATGACCTCGGTCCCCTCATCAGGATGACGGGCCATAACTGCAACCCATCGCATCAGTTTGGGCTCTCGAGGAAGCCCAGCTCCAACAGTGAGGTGCTACGGGATCAACATCGGAACCCTCTCTAGACCAAAACTCACAACTATAGCACCATATCTGAAGGTCTTCAGTTGTTCGTTTTTGGCCCTGGTCAGTTGGCCTTTCACATTAGCCAACACAGCATCGCACCAATTGAAAATGGTGCCTCAAAAGCAATCAACTGCCATCCGCATTTGGGATCTAGTGGCTATGTGTAGTGCTGCGCTACCGCAGAGTCTGGTAACTGTAAATGCAATAACCATGATTTCAAGATGAGATATGGTCTTGATATCTATCCCTTTGTCTCGGTTCTGGACGTTGCAATACTCTAGACGAAGGCTATCGACAAACTGGCCACCTGCCCTAGCCTCGAATAGAGTCAAATGTTCACCTCTCCTAGGAAAACCAGTCAAAAAGTATATATCTGCTTGCTCGATTTCGAGCTGGTTCCCACCAATAAAGAAGTATTGGTCCTGTATACTCCATCTATCAACCAGCCACTGCAGAAATTCCACCTGGGCCCTCGTGCCAGGTATGGCCCAAAATTTGTATAAGCCACATGCCTTCAATGCATCAATCAAAGGTTGATGATTCATCATGGCAAGATCTACATCCTCATGCTCCCATTCTCGCCAATCAAGCATGATGTTTATCCTACATCCAAGTAAAAAGGTGAATTAGAATACATAAAATTGATTTCTTTGGGTAATTTTTGAGTTAGTTAGGTTTTAAAAACCTTTGCACGGGGTACGCACCCTCTTGTTAGGGACAGTGCGTGAGGCCCGCACCTTGCCTTCACGGCAGGTGCGTACCCCCGAAATTTTTCCCATTACAAAAAAGTCGGGGTACGCGGGTCCCCTGTGGTGAACCCATGGGCCCCCACACGTGGGTTTTGAAACCTAAAAGCCTCCTAAAAATAAAAATCAACCCTTAAAAAACAATTTGAAACAGATCGAAATGAAGAGTAGGATGATGTGGATTACCTGGAGGAGACAGCGTTAGATTTCGACAGACGGATTTTCCGCAATCTTCACGGGAAGTTTCTGGTCAAAAGCCCTTTTTTCTCACCCAAATCTCAAACGGTAAAAATGAATGGTTAAAAGTCCTTTTTATAAGTTTTTTGAGTAAATAAATTGCAAATTTGTTTATGTTTCACTTTGAAAAGGTAATTTTTGCGACATTTTTACCCATTTTAAACAGGTATGAGTAATGTTTGAGTTTTTGTTCAGGATAACGGATTTTTCAGGCGAAATCGGTCATTTTCAATGAAAAAAACATTAGAGTCACCTTTAAGCTCTTTTATGACTCCTAAAACATGAAAAGATTGCTGCTTTTTCTTTTTTAAGCTCGTTAAAACAGAACTAAAAAGACGGTCCTCTTACAGCCCTTTTCTAACTGTAAAAACACAAAAAGATTGTCAGGTTTTTGTCATTTCAAATTCGATATTGGTCATAAAATGACGTGTCATTGATCGCTTTTTAATTTTTTCGGATCAGAGACACTAATTACGAAAAGTACTCCTTGGTCGTAAAAGATCAAGCGGTTCTCTCAAGTATTATTTTATACTTTTTCGGGCTTGGGAGACACAAATTTACGGAAAAGGTCAACCCTGGAGTCTTCTTAAGTTTTTTTCAGACTCTCTAAAAATGAAAAACGCCAAGTTTCTCCTATACTGGACTCGTTAAATTTCGACAATAAAGGACCTGTTCAATTACAAACAGGAACAGACCACTCCTTCCTAGGGTTCAAATTTAAACTAAGTTGGACTCATCCGAAGGATGAGCTTATAATAAAGCATATGTTATCCTCCTCAAGCTTGTAAAAAAATAAAGAGGTACTTGCCAGAAATGGTGGGGGGAAAGAGAGAAAAATGAGCCTGTTTGTCATACTTTGTAACCACTCTTGAACATGACACTTTCATTCACCTGGGTTGGGAAATCCTTTGCCTAACAGTTGATCGAACCACATTGAAATTCTTCAGCCGGTTTCTGGGTATTAACTTTGGGTCAATTGTCACCAAACCATCTGTTGTGTCGTTATGTGTTCAAGAGGTCAGTGCAAATAAGCCATTCATCTGCAAAATGTCTGTCATCCATCTTGACCATCCCTGAGTTAATCCTTGCAACTAAATTTCTTCAAACTTGATCTATGATTTCGTGTTGTAGGCTTACCTATGACGGATCGCTTTCTATCGACTTCAGCTCTTTATCTAGAAAGATGATCTAGAAATCACCAGCACCTTGGAATCTGCATGCCTCAATGACAGGTTTCTCGCCTTCAACGATAGGTTGCATCATTGACCTTCGATCGAAGGATTCTGTGACATGTTCGACATCGAAACATCTAATCACATCTCATAGATTGTACTGAGTACTTTGAGAGCCATTGTCATTATTGGTGGTTTCTCTCACACTTGTTAACAATTTACATCATTTACTGGTAATCAAGTGGTTTCTACCATGTTTGACTTCAACACATTCATTTGCATCGATAGAATTGTACTATTTCGGGAAGTAGAAATGAAGACCTTGGATCTAGTTTCCACCATCCAGGCTATGAGGAATTTTGTATTCATTATATTGTAGACTATCCATAAACAGATGGCTGCGTCCATACTGTGTCTACATGTGTCTATACTTGTGATGTATTACAAGATCATTCCTATATCAGAGCAGTAGTTAGTTTTCTAGTTAGTTTTGATCTGAGTATGGGAATGCCTACCTCACCGATGATATGATCTCATATATATATATATTGCATTGAATTTTTTTACAGTTTCCAACTGGGCTCTCCTCAAGATGATCCTCGAAATGATAAAGTACTTCACTCTTCCTAAATGATAAATGAAATCCTCATCTACTACAGACTTCACACTTTAGGGGGCAATCTGTTACACAAAAATATCGTCACCATGACTATTTGCAGTCAGTATGGGTCTATCATCACTTATACTGTCCTCCTAAGCAAGTCTCAGCCCTCAGCTCTTCATGTCAAGCTTTGTAAATGAGAGAAAGACATTAAAAATCAACAAAACTCTGGCTCCGCACTTTCTCTCACTTTTGCCTGCGGGCCCACACCCTTTGTTCATATTGCCTGCGTATCTACACGCTCTGTCTGTAAAGAGGTGGGTGCGTACCCCTGTAAAAGTCAAAAAGGCACAAGTTTATTCTAAAAAACTCACTTTGGGTTAATTCTAGATTATTTTAGAAATATTTTGACGTGGATTATTCGCTCCAAGGTGGTTCATGCATCCCAAAAGAGAAGGAGCTAATCCCTTGATAGGAGGAGCTATCCCTTTGAAGGAGGACCTAATAACTTCCCTCCATTGCACTATAAATTAAGGCATTGGGTCAGTTGTTGGAGGGGTTAGAAGCTAAACATTTTTTAGGGTAAATGGTGATGGAATTGGGACTTCCTAGTTAGACTTGAGAGGAGAGATCACATACCTTTTGGTTTCATTGGGAAGTGAGTGAAACTTGTCAAAGTAGAGGAGACTTCTTGTCAGACCCTGGGAGGAGCTTGTATAGCATCAAGGCACAGATTGTAAAGTTCTTCTTTGATTTGAATTAATACAATCAGATTCATTTTTCTCAACAAATTGTCTTATGTGGTTTGTTTCATAATCTCCTTGATCATTATGATGAATATGCTTTATGATATTGGCTTTTCAGGTGCTATTTAATTTGTTTGCTTGTTTGTGTTTCCAGACTTACTTCAAGGAAGCTCATTTGGAGCGAGGGAGCGAGGCTTCCATAAAATTGCATTGGACCCAAGGTAGGCCTAAAACACTTGTTTGCCTTTGTTTTTAATTGCATATTTAGAGAAAGATAGTTTTTGATTGGCTTGCTTGTCACTAGATATCTTTAGATACTAGGAAGGTCGATCTTGTCCGCAACCTCGACTCATCCCGTGTGACACCTAGGACATCCTAATTAATAACAGACTTTACCCTGCCTCATTTTCGTTTATTTATTTTAGGAATTATGCAAGTTAGCATGAGAAACAACAGTCTTGTAGCAATCCTATAGAAGTTTGTTTTCAAGATCTTACTTGACCAAATTCACTCCAAATCCATGGTAAAAGTATATTTATAGCTTACGAATTCTATGATGCCATTTTTGTTTCGTTTATACATGGTTAGGTCGCCATTTATCTCTTACATTTCTTGCTTCTTGAATGTGATTTCTGCAATTTGTCTAGATTTCCTTTCCACAATTTACTTTAAGCAAAGTGTGATTTCCTTCTCGTAAAAGTAATATAGGAATTTTATTTCTTGAAAAATAGATTAGATTTCCTTTAATTCTGTTTAATTTCCAGCAAGATAGATTATATTTCTTTGATTTCCATTTTTCTTTACATTTTTGCAAATAAAATAGATTTCCCTTTTGTCATTTACTTTCAAGAAAAATTAGTATAGGTTTTCTTATTGTTATTTATCTTTTACAACTTAGGGTTGGTGGCTTACCTAGATATTTTCTCATTTGAATTTGTTTCAGTTCCTTATTTCACTTTCATTAAAGGGAGTCAAATTAGGAAGAGTAAGCTGTTTGTTGCACATACAGTGTCGGCCCCTATTAAGTTTGTACAAACCCTAGGTTAATAATTTAAGTTGGTAGCCTTGGGATTTGCATCATTATTTTTGCAATATTGGGACACATTAGACCCCCCTCTAGCCTCAAGGTTTTTGTATGGATTTCCCACCAAGTCAAGGAATGAGCATCTAGTTTCAACGGGCGAAATAAATTTTATAATTTTCCTCTATATGATGAAAACTGAAATAAAATCATAATTACTTAAACCAATGATTTAATTTCAAAGTATCAATATCACCTTGATATGGCTTGACATAAACCTTCACCTTAATATTAAAAATGACTATGAATGGTTCATGACACTTGAACTAGATTTTTCTCTTTTGGGTTATTTCCTATGATTATTCTTTGGCTCTTCCGAATCCCTCGATTATCCCTCTAATTTGACCTATGAGTTTGAACCTCCATATTATCCAACTCCAATACTTTTCACCAAATTTTCGCTAAGGAGTTTCATATTGTATTTTATTTATACAACTTGCCTTCCAACCTTGAGAACCTCTTCTTTGTCAGATATTGAGGGTTATTAATATATTCATCAACCATGGATAAGATTCTATGACTTTGTAATTAGTGATATAGATACCTTGTAAGTACCAAAATATACCCAAAGAAACCTTCTCTTATATCAATATGTTGTGTAAACTGTCATGGATATTTCACTACATAGGGTTTCACAAGAAATCTAACAAATGAATTTATCGAACTCGGAAATATGTACTTTGAGTGTTAAATTTTCCTTTAATTTTTGGAATTACTAAGTTATTGTGTATTGTGTATGCATCTAGAATATAACTTTGCATAAAGTAGAGAATAAATATAAAATCACTCCCAAAACCACAATAACGCAAAATATGACCAGGGAAACCCTTTTGAGAGAAAACCAAACTACAAGGTGATGTTTCTCTATTCTCTCTTTATCTAAAGGGAAATGGATGCAAGTAGAGAGGAATGAGACTTGTGGTCTATGAGATACTATATAACAAAATCCCTCTCTATTTTATCTCTATCTCCATCCACTCTTAGATACTCTACTCATCTATGGAAAAAAATTCACATGAACATAATGGAACACCTTTTCCTCTTAGTGGCTTGGTTATAAAATGCATGAATGCCTATTAGTGGTTAAGTTTGACTGCTTCAACTCTTAACTAGAGTTACAATACTCACCCTTCTAGAGTATTCTTCATAATTTTGATGTGGCCAGTGTTATAGCACAAAATTTCACCCCCTTGGGTTCATTTGGAAGAACAACATCTTCAAAATTGGCACGCAAAAATTGGTCTATGGAAGATTCAATAAAGGCAATGTTTTTAACTTTGACAACCTCCAGACACTAGTTGATAGCATTATTAGGCCTAACAAGGCTTTAGATGACTTAATGGGGAAAATTAAAAGGCTAATAGTTCTCTAGCTACACAACAAAAGGGAATTGAAGTGGTAGTGTGAATTGATAAGTAAAAAAAAGGTCAAAGTTGAACACTTTGTGAGGATAAGGATGAATGGACTCTATCAAGAATGGTCAACAAATTTTATAAGTTTAATCTGATCACTCCTCCAATCTATCTATAAAGGCAATGCCATCCATTGAATAAAAGAGGAAAATTTAATGTAAAAAAGTGCTACCAAAATACAAACATGTCGGCTTCCTTGTGATAAGCCACAAACATTGTTAGCCTTTATAGTAATCTATGGTAAGAGGGAAACCATGAACTAGGACTGCAGAGGGGTGATGAATGTACACCATGGTATAATATAGGTAATTGATTCTTTCCCCCACCAATTAATGTTTTTCTATCTGTTTAATGTTAATGTATTTGATTTTGGTTTCGTGTTAATGCTAATGAGTACTACAAGAAGATGGATCTAGTAGATTTTTATTTGTATGTTGGTATTTAAGACAGGGAAATCAATATTGAATATCTCTAGATATTTCTCTATCTATATAAATAAAACATCTACCTCTTAATAGAAGGTGCACCATACTATTTATTCTTGTTGTTTTATTTACTTACACATGCATGAGAGTGGGATAGATAGGTTGTGAGAACTACTAATTGTGATAAGACTTGGGAAGGCTTGTCGTGTAAAGTACACTATCACTATAGGTGAAATATCTTGTAGACATTTTTGGATCCTACCAACATACACAAGTTTTTCTCAATATGTAGTCCCAATTAGACCTCACATTGTTTGCTATAAGAGCCCCATTAAAAAATGTGGCTCGATTTCATATAATTAAACATTTACCTTGGAAAGTATCATTCCCATGAGAGAGAAGCACACATGTACTTTGAATGATAAAGTATGCCTTTTGAAATGTTCAATTGTAATATGTATCCAGGTTCTCTCACCGAAAGGGAAGAGAGAATGATCCTTTAGAATAAAAGTATTAGAACTATTCCAATAACAACGTGTGCGCATACATATGCAAAAATAGTTGAATGTCTAGTGTGGTATTTCACATGGACATAAAGAATATTAAAACAATTACAACACACATCCAACAAGATGAGAACCAAATCCAATGAAATATTTCAATTTCCTTAGTACATATGAACAAAACACATATAGAAAACAAATAAATAATATTCTTATTACATTCACAATATAAGCATGAAAGTGTGTTGCCTAAATGTGCTTTGAATATTAAGAGAAAATTACAAGATACATTGATAAAATGAAACACAAATAGCTCCAATAGTGGAGAATTAAGCCACCACTTGCTCTCCAAAAGAACAATCTTTCTCTCTAATTCCTAGGTGGAGAAGCCAAGGTCAAAATTCCATTGCTTGATTAATGATGCTTCTTTCATAACAAGAGGAATGAACTTTCATATTCCTAATGAATCTTTGACTTCCCTCACTACCCTTGGATTTCTAATGTGACCTTTTCACTTCTACAACACTTTTAGACATTTCCTAATGACTCTTTTGTCAATTTGTGACTCTTGGTCTTCCACATATTTACATTTATAGTATTTCGCAAATTTACATCACCATTTCCACATCATCATATGACAACAATGTGACAAGTCATTGACATTGATGACTTTGACCCATCGTGACTTGTAACGTAGAATTCCTTAAGAAGAGACGTCACTACCACTATGTCTTCAAGTGAATTGTTGTTGCCTTCTACCCTCCAATAGGTCTTGATATGTAATAGAGTCTTTAGGAGTCACTTTGATCATATGGATCCAACATTTCTTTAACTATAGCAACATAAGCCATTGTTTTCAAAGTGCTTCCTTGGGAATATTCTCTTGACAAATATCCTCAGAGATATTTTCCATGCTTACTGAGAACACCTACAGATGAAGATCACTCATGGCATGCAAACATTAGCATTTTGGGAGGATTTCACTGAATTTTCAATAAACATGATTATATCTTATAGCGAAGTTGAGCAGAGATTTCTCAAGGGTTCGCAAGGTAAGTACCTGAACTCTTTGAATTTTTGGATTAAAATGCTTTTATGTGAAAAGGTTGTACTACGAATGTAGTCATATTAATGTTTGGACAGAGAGGGAATAATTTTGAACCACGATCTACGCAACGTGGGAAGCAATATAGAGTAGATCATGCACAAAATAACTTTATTGAGACTGAATATAGTCCTTTGTTGGCTGGGTCTGGGAGTAAAGAAGAAGGAAGTAACCCCACAACCCCATGATATTCCCCAACCCATTTGGAAGGGGTGTCGAATTTAGGAGCTAAGAAAAATCAGGGCGTCTAAGGGATTCCCCATCCATATATTCCCCTTACCCCCCATACCTCTCCCCATAATTCCCCTACGCCACCTCCCTCTCCCCCTCCCCCTCCCCGTAACGCCCCAAGAAGAAAAATGGTCGATGAAATTAAGCTACCTATTTTGAAAGGGCTTGGATCAGAGGATCCTCACCAATTTTGGTTTGTAGTTGATGTAGTATGGAAGGAGAGACAAATCACTGAAGAAGATGTAAAGAAGGCATAGCTCACCACAATGATGCAAGAAAGGGATATGACATGGCACATGAAATACATTGTGACTAATCTAGCTACTTCACTAGATGATATTAAGAAAGAACATGTATCAACATTCAAGAAGCCAAAGTCAAAATCACAGTGCATTATGAATCTTATGGGAATCAAACTGTTGGCTATTGGTTCCATGTTCAAATTCAATCACCAATTCAAGGTATTAATGGGACAAGTAAGCTTTAAGATACCTCCAAAACAACATAAGGAGTGGTTTATAGCCATGCTACTGCCACATATCAGGTTACCCTTGATGTAGCAGAATATCGTGACTCATGATGAAGCATTGGAGATTGTGATGAAGCTAGAAGATTCACCGATCAGAGATACTCATGGAGTAGAGAAGATTCAGAGCCAACTAGAAAATTTTACCTTAGAATTGCAAGATCTCAAGAAACATAAAGAGAATAGATCAGAAGTATGGTGAACAAAAGGCAAAGTAGAGGGTCATTATAAGGATCACTGACCTGTGTTCATGTATTTCTTGGAAAGTGGAGTGATCTAGGTAGATTTTGGTGGCCACCAACCTATCCCATTTGGAACCCCATAGCTATCTCTTTCAGTTTTTCAGTTTCCGTAATTGTAGCACAATTTACTATTTTTAGCAGTTTTTTTCGGGTCCTAAACTTCCGGAGCCGTTTTGAGGCCCTAAACGACATTTTTTGGGAAATCTGGGGGAAAAATGGGACCATGGACCGATTTTTCCCTTCCCAAAGTGGTAGTTCTCGAATAGATATTTCTAACGAGTTATCATACGTGTCAAATGGAGATCGTATGCCAAAGTTACGACCCCGGGAAATTGATGTACCAATTTGCCCAAAACGGGGCCCACAATTTGGCGTTTCATCTTATAGGGTTAGGTTTTGGAATGTGAAGGGTTTTACATTGTTTCTCAACAATAAATAGGCCTTCGAGCCTCATTGTAACACAATTTAGAATAGTTCAGAGGCATGTAGCTGCCACATCTCTTCTCAGAGATAAGCTACCATTGCCCTAGCTAGTTTATTTCCATTTTTTGTTGTAAGCATATTTCAATATTTCCATTAATGAAATGAAGTATTATTTCCACTGCATCTCTTTATTTATGGTTATCACATCTCTGTATTTATGGTTATCTTTGTAATCTATTGCGTTCCTGTTTAAATCTGGATCAGTGGTATCAGAGCGGTCTTCTTTTTATCTATTTTTCTTTGCATGTTCCCAATGAGTTCGGGATATAAGGAGTTAGGGCTTGAACTGGTCGAACCTTTGCAAGACCAGCCTTGCAAATCCCAATGGCCTCCCATGGCAGATGAGAAGAAAGATGAGGGGGCAGGAGATCCTATCAAAATCTTGCTCGAAGAAGCGCTCGAGCAACAAAGGAACGCGAATGATGGATAACTTTGCACAGATCCTTCAGCGGCTACCCAGAGGCGACGCATCGGCTTCCAGCAGCTACTCTGGAAATGCCACACCCTTTAAGGTACAAGTTAATTTTGAAATCCCCATCTTCGAGGGTCACATAGATGCAAATGCCATAGATAAATGGTTAAATTTGCTAGAAGGATATTTTTCTATTCATGAATTTTCAAGTCGGGAAAATATTGTTTTCGCTCTTCTCAAAGCAGCCCCCACGTTAAGGGCTGGTGGGAAACCTACTACGAGCAAAAGGATGAAAGCACAAGCTCATTATTTTCAGCCGCACCCACTTCGGATTCATTCTAGGATGCCGTCAAGGAGCAGTACTACCCTATCAAAAGCTATGAGGACAAATACATCAAATGGACCACACTGCGGCAGGGATGAGACCAAGATGTGCTGGAGTTCACAAACATTTTTCATACCCTTCACACATAGTTGGGTATCAAAGATTCTGAGCTACATCTGGTGCTCAAATACCGCGGTTGCCTACATAGATACATCTAGGAAGAGATGGAGTTTTTGAACATCTCCTCACTAGGCACAACATACTGATACGATGTCAAAATCGAGCAAAAGTTCAAACAGAAGAAGTGAGACTTTGGATATGCAAATCCGAAGCCCAAAGGACAAAACCAAGGCGGGGTGTCCCAAGAAAACCCCTCGAAGCCACAAGAAAAGAACAACACCACGAAGCCGAAGAAGGACACAAGAAAGTGGTGTGAGTTCCACAAGGGTCCCACTCATAACACAAGTGAGTGGTGGATCAAGCAGTCACTGGTGGCCGAGTTGAAGGCTTCTGAATCAGATGCATGTTCTGACCCTAAGCTAGAACTCGACAAGGGGAATGGAAAAGGGAAGAAAATCATTGATGCGGATCCCAGCGCCACTATTGCCACCACCAAGATCTAAAAGAATGAACCCGAAGAGCCAGAGGAGGTGGAACACCTTTTCCACTCATAGATGTGGGTGAAGGGTTTGCCGCTGCAATTCATTGTCGACAGTGGCATCCAAAAGAACCTCATTTTAGCAGAGGTCGTGAAGCGGTTGGGCCTACTGGCTACAACACACCTACAGCCGTACAGTATCAGGTGGCTTTATGAAGGATGAGATTTCAAAGTTCGCCAGCAATGCCGCCTTCCCTACAGCATCAAACCATTCACAGACGAGGTATTGTGTGATGTTACACCTTTGGATGTTTGTGATGTATTATTAGGCCAGCCATACTTGTGGAGGCGACATGCTGTGTATGAGTCAAGGCCTCGTGCTATCATTATTTCTTTGAGTAATTCATTATACAAGATACCAGAGGTAGCCCCACCTACTGCCACCTCTTTGATCACTGCTAAGTAAGGCAGCAAGCCCATATCACAGACTAGGAAATTTATTTTCTATCTGGTTCGCTCCTAAAGTAAGGGGAATATCGTTGCTACATCCATGACCCCCGCAAAGGGTTCCTGCACGCAGCAGCAATAGCAAAGGGGTACGGTCATGACAGAACACAGGAACAACTTCTCCTCACCCATAGGGGTACCACATATGTTTCAGGTGGGCGACAAAGTTTGGTTACATCTGTAGAAAGAATGCCTTACAAGAGCCCATCAGAAGCTTCGACCACTCCGACATGGTCATTACACTAGTACCAAGGCTATGGGCAACAAGGCTTTGAAGCACAACATTCCTCCATTCCTTCACTTGCACCGAGTGTTCAATGTCGGCCATCGTCGACCATGCTTCCCACCATTTCTCGACACACCAGAGATTGCAGAATAGCTCACCAATGACCCAGCTCAGCAGAAGCTTCCTCATCTCAGGGAGGAACTCAACGCAATGGGGACCATTGCTTCCTAAGGGGGGATGAATGATCAAGGTGGATGTTGGTGGCCACCCACCTACCCCATTTGGACCCCCGCAACTGTCTCTTTCAGTTTTTCAGTTTCCGTAACTATAGCACAATTAACTATTTTTAGTAGTTTTTCCGGGTCCTGAACTTCCGGAGCCATTTTGAGGCCCTAAACGATGTTTTTTGGGAAAATTGGGGGCAACATGGGTCCATGGACCGATGTTTCCCTTCCCAAAGTGGTATTTCTTGGATAGATCTTTCTAACAAGCTATCATACGTGTCAAACGGAGATTGCATGCCAAAGTTACGACCCCAGGAAATTAATGTACCAATTTACCCAAAACGGGGCCCACAATTTGGCATTTCATCTTCTAGGGTTAGGTTTTGGAATGTGAAGGGTTTTACATTGTTTCTCAACAATAAATAGGCCTTCGAGCCTCATTGTAACATAGTTCAGAGCAATTCAGAGGCATGTAGTCGCCACATCTCTTCTCAGAGATAAGCTACCATCGCCCTAGCTGGTTTATTTCCATTTCTGGTTGTAAGCATATTTCAATATTTCCATTAATGAAATGAAGTATTATTTCCGCTGCATCTCTTTATTTATGGTTATCATATCTCTATATTTATGGTTATCTCTGTAATCTATTGCATTCCTGTTTAAATCCGGATCATGGAGCACCTAATCCAGTGAACCCAGGATTAAGTTCGTGGTGCAATATTTGCAGAACGAGAGGCCAACATCACTCTAAATATTGTTATTTATTACATAAGTACATACAAACCCCAAAGAATCTATTTTACAAATTTTGTAAATCAGTAGGCCATCATCAAAGCAATTGTCAAAGTTATGACTTGATGATGGAGTGCATTGTCGATGCTTACAGACTTCAAGTTGAAGGACATACACATGGAGAGCTAGGCCAACATGCTGGTCGAGGAGGTTTTCAAGCATGAGGACAAGGAGTTGGTCAAGGATGTGGCCATTTTATCTGTTATAACTGTGAGCTAACAAGACACGTCGCAAGGGATTGTCAAAACCCTACGACAACCTGCAACTATTGTAAGTCTTTTGATCATGTGATAGAAGAATGTTTCTTCCTTATCACAAAGATGTAGGAGATAAGGAACTAGTAGCCCACATAAAATATTCAAAAAATATTCAAATGATGGCTGTTGAGCCAAGGGAGGACCAACTGTGCATTCGCATTGTAACAAGAAGTGGAACTATGATGAGAAAAGATAAAGCCAATGGGAAAAAGGAAGTTGAAGCTACATGAGTAAGAAAAACTATTGAAAAAGCTCCTGCATTTTATATTCATAAGGAAAAGCAATTATTCATGGAGGCAAGGCAAAGCTTTACGGATGATGGGGCTTTGACCTCTACCAGGCAGCCAACACGAAAGAATAACTACGAGATAGTACCAACTGTGACAAAATATGTGGATCCGATATTTTGAAGTCTTTTCTACATACTTGCATGAAGTTGTTAAGAAATCAAAAAGCTATGGAGGGATTACAGTAATTGATAGACTTTTCTACTTCTAAGGAAGTGCCACAAAGTGAGATGCACGCAATAAACAACCTACATCGACACAAGAATAGGACTAGAAAATAAATGAGGCTTACTACACATATTGGAGAATATGACATGGAACAAGTTATCCTGGCTCTAGGATCTGATGCCAATGTCTTGCCAAAGAAGACTTGGGAATTGATAGGTAAGTCGAAGTTGCAATGGTCACCGATCTAGCTAAAGATGGTGAACCAACATAAGATTGTTTGTCTACGAATATTATCAGGTATCACGATAGAGATTGAAGGAGTGTGCACTACTACTGACTTTGAAGTTATTGAAATTGTGGATGATAGTAATCCCTATCATGTGTTTCTTGGATTGGATTAGGAATTTTCTAAAGTCTATAATTAACCTAAAGAAAAGGAAAATGATAGTTGAAAGCAACAATGTGAGAGTTCCATTAGATCAATCAGAGGGAGCAAGGTATACTGAACCTATTAAAGAGGAATAATATAGATGGCATCGACAACATTTATCAGATAATAGAAAAAGGAGAAGAATGGATCAACCCTAATGTAGATGGAAAATTAGGTTGGGATCAAGACAGTTCCTACACTTTAGATTCAGAAGAGGAATTAGAAAACTAGCAAAATAGGTTACATGAAGTATCTACAATGCGATGTGCAACAATCACTAAAGTAGTGTGTTGTATGACAAAAGAGGTATATGATTTACCTTTTTATGATGCTTTGGGTAATGTTGATAACTTATTTAGACATTATGAAAGACAAGTGCCAGAATTTCAGAGGGTGTTAGCTCTAGATCTTGCCCTAAGAACTACTCTTTCTAGATGGTGTGGTACACATAAGAAAAACATAGGAGATTAGAAAAAATGTCAAAGACTGATGTGGGTAAGCTTTGGACAAGTATAAGTATAATTGAAAGATAAGTATGATGGTCAAACTAATCCTAGAGAACACATACAACTCTATATGACATCATGGAAATAAATTCTGCGAGATGAATGGGTGCATGACTTCATCCATACCTTGGAGACAATTCCTCAGAATTGGTATTTAGAAATAAAAATGTGACATGGTACTACAATCTAGACAACGATGGTTGATGGATTTATAATGAAATTTATTTTTTAAGATGACTGTCCACATATAGATACAACCCTTCAGATAGTTAAGAATAAGATTTTTGAAAACGAGGTTACATATACATGGTAACATGATTGGGCTATGAAGTTACAGAATGTAATGGAATGCCACAATATCAGTACAAAATAGGAGGAACATTTTCACAATATTGACATTTCATAGTTGAAGGAAGTACCACAGACAATGAGACAACCAGAGAAGACAATTCAACCACTACAGGTAGAGAGACAAATAGAGACAACATTTCGCATTAGGATTTTGTGGGTCTCAGTTGGAGCACTGCAGTTCGAAGCACCAGAGGACAAGGAATGAGCTAAATCCTAGAGCAGTCTCAACATGAACATTGTCATGATGCTAATTTAGGTACTTCATGAATTCCACTAGAGTATAACAACTGAGTTCTAGGAGCAGGACCATCAAACTTTTATATGGAACAATCAAGTGGAAAAGGAGAAAGCTTCACTAAAAAAGAGTTGGAGCAGTTATCTAAGCAAAGAGATGAGGTATGGAAGCAACAACAGCAATTGGAAAATTCCATTACAAGCACTTGTACTACAGTTCTAGGCATGAAGGTCCATGAAGAGGAGCCACCAGCAGAGAAGGTTGTGAAGCTCATCCTAGCAATAAAATAATCAAAGAATATGATCACAAAGATGAAATTTGATTATGAATTGCAGATTTCGGAGCTGCAAATAAGACTTCAGCAAGCCATGCTACTAGAATTACAGGAGCAGAGGGAGAAGGATGTAAAATCAACTTTTAAAGGCATCCCTGACGCAATGGTGGAATGTGGAAAGTTTTTGGATGAAACTATGAAAATTTGGACCTCATTGTAATAGGATCCAAAATTTTAGAAGTTCAGGGAGGAGATATAGGTGAAGTAGAAGTAGCAAGAAGAGATCCTGGCAACTACGAAGACCCCCACTATTCTCACAGAGGCTTTCCAGTATTATTGAAGGAAAGGACCTAAAAAATAGATAAGGAGAAAATCTTCCAAGCAAGGACTCAACCATGGGAGGATTCGGTCCTCCAACTTTCACAAGTAGTGGACGAAAGGCTCAAGCAATTAAATGGAAGGGAGAAAGAAATACTGCAGAAGACTATTGGTCAGCCTACAAAGGCATTGTTGGAGGAGGTGCACCAAGAGGAGAAACAAGTAGCAAAAATAGTCTAACAGTACAACGTAGTCTACAATTGTATTACAGTGAAGATCAAGGGCGTCATAGTATAGTGACTCAGGACAAGTCATGTGTGAGTATTGGGGTCTTATTGGGTGCAGCCCAAATTGGTCTAGTCTTACTCAAAGTTTCCACATTTTGAGGAGAGGAGTGCATGGAATCCACGAAGTTATATTTATTGCGTGATGTTTAGGGGCTTTGGGGCAAGTAAAAGGCCCTCATTTTGTAACGGATATTGGTGTTAGTTTATTGTCTGTCTGATGCATGGTATGTGGACCATGGTATTGTAGTAAAGAAATCTATATAAGGACATGTAATACTTCATCGAGGATAGTAATACAGTAGAGAAGTCATAGATGAATCATTGATATATTATGTATTTAGTCTTTATATTGCGCTTTAGCAGAAGGCTCAGTGGCTAAGTGTGCACAGGCCCTAAATACCTGCAATTGAGTGCGTAGACCACCTACAGCTGAGTGCGTAGGTCAAAGAAGTTATATGTATTGAAGATCTATCTTAATGAAGAAGAAGAATTTTCAGAAAAAAATTATGTATCTGTGTTTATTATCTGTGTTATACATATTTTTATGCATGCCTTTTACCAAATGATGTGAAAAATACATGCTATAGTATTTTTTGATATGTTTATGTGATAAGTGCAAATTTGTGAAGTAAATCATCAGCGTGAAGTTATTTATCCAGGCGAAGTTGTAGGTAGGTATAAGACATAAGTAAACACATCGGTGCCACAACATGCATATCCCTCTAGTTTCAGAAACCTAGTTTTACAACCTCCCATAACTGCTTCAAGTGAGACTATGATCTTCTTGTAGGTCATTGCTGAAAGGGGCCTGTGGTTGAGGGTTTTGTTGGTGCACAGTACACTTTGAAACCTGGGTCCAATCTCCTTGAGCCAACAAATGGTTCCATTATCGGTACTTGGATTTGTTTGAGGGATATTGTTTGGCATCCATCCAAGAAGGAAATCCAAAAGTAGGTTGAACAAAAATAGCAAGAATTTGCATTTAAGGAAAATAGAAATCCACGATTATCGATTGAAACTTGGTTGCAAAAGTATATCTTCAAAGAGTAGTATGAGATATTCATTTCTTCATTTGATATTGAACTATATGAGTGGGTATCAAAGTTGACTGAGCATAAGGATTTTTTTAAGGGAAACGAACCTACAGAGTGGAATATTATATTGATACAATGAATCAAGTATGTCAATAACAATATCTCAAGGGCTTTTGACTTTTGTATTAATAGCATTTTAGGAGGATTTGTCATTGAATTTGCAATAGTCACGACTGTATCTTACAACAAAGCTAAGCGAAGATTTTTCAAGGATCCATGAGGTAAGTATCTGAACTCTTCAAATCTGTTGATTAAAATGCTTTTATGTGAAAAGGGTTTACTACGAATGCAGTCAAATTAATGACTCAAGTACGCCAATAATAGTATCTCAAGAGCTGTTGATTTCTATATTAATAGAATTTTGGGAGGAATTATTACTGAATTCAAAATAGAAATGATTGTATCTTACAATAAGCTGAGCTGATATTTTTCAAGGGTCCACGAGGTAAGTATATGAACTCTTTGAATCTGTGGATTAAAATTCTTTTATGTGAAAAGGGTGTACTATGAATGAAGTCAGATTAATGTTTGGACAAAGAGGGAATAAGTCTAAACCAGGATCTACGCAAAGTGGGAAGCGATATAGAGTAGATTACTAACCAAGGAACTTTATTTAGATTGACTATAGTCCCTTGTTAGGTGGGTATGAGATTGAAGAAGAAGGAAGTAACCTTGCAACCCCACGATATTCCCCCTCCCATCGATAAGGTGCGCTGAAGTTAAGAGTTGAGAAAATCAGGGCATATTTTGGATTCCCCATCCATCTACTACCATTATCCCCCATCCCTCTCCCCATAATTACCCTCCACCCCTCCCCCTTCCCCTCCCCTAAACCCCTAAGAAGATACAATCATTCAATAATTTCCTTAAATACTTTTGAGTCAAGACTTCAAGTGCTAGATGAACTTTCCTTAACGTTTGTTAAAATGATTTCACCCCTTCTTTGATAGGAATGCGATTTTGAACGATACGTGTATCATATGTATTTAAATCATCACATTTCCATGAACATACATCTTAATACTATTTGAAAGGGTGGATAAAATCATTTTGCTCTTGAGAAGAAGAACATCTACCGAGGTTCACAAACTTCGGATCTCCTTTGGTTCCCAAATTGATGTGTTCATGTGATAACGTTGATATCTAAGTCTTTATATTCATTGGTGTTCTGAAATAGTTTTGCAAGTCATATGCTTTCTCAAGAGACAACACACCTTTCAGCATTGGATTTCATTTAGATGCTTGGGATGCTTCTAGAAAATCCTTCATATGATCATCTTCTTCAGTAGCCACATCTTTGAACACATCCACATTGGCCATGAAGTACAATATCTATTGGTCATCATTGAATACACAAAATTTAGTAACATGACTGAGCACAAATGGCTTATAAATAATTTCAATAGAAAAAACATCATTCAATGGTGACATTATATCATATGCATTGGCTAGTGCATCTATGCCAACTGTGTGAACTCTACGAACAAAACTAATATGAAATTGTTTAAATAAAGAAATGTGTCACCATACCTCTTGTGGTAGTTTTTCAAACTAAGTGAAACATGGTGAATGGTATTCCGTACTTGATGGGTAATGATCTATGAATCACCAATTACATTAAGTACTTATATCTTAAAGTCTATGGCTTTCTTTAACCCCAAAACAAGTGCTTCATATGTAGCAGTGTTATTTGTGCACTTGAACTCTAAGTGGCATGACAAGGTACACCTTTTATTCCAAGCATCGATGAGAATAGAACTATCTCCAGAACTATCCTGAGTCTCATAACCATCCATGTATAAAGTCGAAATATATCTATTGAGCTAGTTCCAAGCTAGTTCCTACACTAGTAGTATGTACATCTATATTACAAATTTCAATAGCACCAATTGGACTACAAGGAAGGAGCTCCTCTAACTATGTATCAGATTGTGTAGGTGAAGTATAAGCTTGATAACACCCATGTTCAACCTCTAAAAAACAATTTTCAAAAAAGATATATGCAAATCCAATTGCCTCATTGTTTCCCTCAAGTGGTGTCACGGTATATTTCATGTATTGTTCACCTTCCACTTGAATTTAATTATTTATTCCCTTTTAAGGAACCCATAAATGTGTCTAATATGTTGAAAAATATCCTTGTAGTTTATTGGACCAGTCCCTACTAAAATGAAAACCATAAGAATCTAGAATCTTCATAATAATGATGTTAATGGATTGGTGAAATCTATGGTCTAATGAAAAACGGATGATAACATTATTAAGTTCACAAATTTCCTAGAACAATGATATGTCTAGCTATATGGTTTGGGCATCGGTATTTTCCCATTTAGCATTAATCTTTTTTTCCATAGATAAAGGAATAACATTTGCATATGCACCTGAGTCAACAACACAATTATGGAAATTATAACTAAATATTTCAAATTTTAATAGGAATGGGGGGAAAGTGTGTTAGCATTTAGATTAAGAACATTGAATATAGACTCGATAATTTCACAAGACTTACTCAACATAACCTGAGAGGTAGAAAATTCATTACCTAAAGGAGGCTGTGATGAAAATGTTTGGATTAATAGTTCACACTTCCCTATTATCTTTTTGAGCTCTAATATTGAAATTTTAGCACACGATCTTCTCATATCTTCAATAATTTTGTAGTCACTACTTTCATTTTTAGCGGGTCTAAAGTATTATGTGGTGTAGCATTATTTGAAGCATCATCAATGATGGCCTTATTCTTGTTCTTTATAGATGTGTTCTTAGAAGGGAGAGCACTTCCAAACTTATTCTATGAACTCTAAGCAAGGTTGGCAGGTAGTAGAATCCTTCTCAACAATTATATTTTAAGGCCTTGTTCAGAAATAATTCATTTTCTCCTCAAATTATATTGGTTAGTTGTCTGCTAAGGAGGAGCTTCACTCACTAGTGGTTCATAAACATTGTGTTTATCAACGTTATATATGATACCAAATGCATTAATTGAAGGCCCAACACCTGAATTTTCCTTGTTCACAGTACATTCATTTGCTTCTTCAGTCTCCTCTGAATGTTCTTCTACTAAAAAAATGCCTACAAAGTTGGTCATAATAAGATTCATGTTATCGTTCCATAGGGGACAATTTTTCTCTGAATGCTTCTCGTGATGGAAAGTACAAAATTTATCCATCCCATAACTTTTGACCTTAAATATTGCATTGGAAATCTAAGCATATTTATTCAGTTGATTATTTTTATGATTCTTAAAGAAAGGAAACTTGAAATACTTACTACTGGCAGAAGCCTCAATTGACCTTCTCTTAAGTTCAAATACTTTATTAGTAAGGAGCTTCAAAGACTTAGCTAAGATTTCCATCTCAAAATAATATTTCTCTTTGGCTTTAGCAGAAGAGGCTTGAGTTTTCTTACCAGTATCTTTGGAGTCTTTAGGATCTTCATTATCTTCAATGGCTCCAATAGAATGCAAGTCTTTTTTAACCGAAATCACATTTATAAAATTCAAAGCCAATGTATCATTTCCATCTCTTTTAACAAATACATAAATATTAGTAGGCAAAGCAGTGGTGTAATAATATTTGGTGATAGAATCATGTGGTTGAACATTAGTGAGGAATTTATTCAGTAAATAGGTAAACGTTTCATTAAAATCATTCA
This sequence comes from Pinus taeda, assembly GCA_000404065.3. Classification (NCBI taxonomy): domain Eukaryota; kingdom Viridiplantae; phylum Streptophyta; class Pinopsida; order Pinales; family Pinaceae; genus Pinus; species Pinus taeda. The sequence goes on from APFE031517972.1 coordinate 123,022, forward strand.
ATTTTTCTTTGTTCCCTATCTTAAGATTCCCGAGTTACTTAAGCAACATGGAAGGATTTTTTTCATTCACAAAATTATCTCAAACAAACTTCTTCAACTTCCTCCAATTGTGGATTGAATTAGGAAGAAGAATGTGGTACCAAACTGGTGCTCTACCTTCTAGAGTGTATGGAAAATGTCTATAAGCAACATCATCAAAACATACCTCTAGCATTCACAAATGCATGTAGAGATCATCAATATGGTCTTTGGCTTTCATCTTCTTATCACGATCAATCGTTGAAAGAATATTTTCCAAATGATTATGCATATGATGAAGATTACCTGGAAGAGAAAAGAGCCCTTAGGCCATCCAATCCAATTTTTTATCAGCCATGTCTTATTCCTCCTCCTCTTCACACTGTGATTCTGAAGAGTCTTCTCTGTCACCATTCAAATATTTGTTATAATTGGGTTCTTCTCCTTGTCTTGGTTGTTCTTCATCAGAAAAATGAAAATCCTCCTCAATAGGTGGAAGGTCCCCTTATTGATGTGTTCTTTGAATAGAAACAACTAACTCTTTGAGGGGTTCAATAACTAAATATTCCATCGAAGAAACTAGTATGTTGTGACAAGTTGTTTCTTTATTTATTGGCTTATGAGGAAGGATAGAAACGACAAGTAACTCAAGAACTCTTATGAAATGATGAGTAGTAGGTTAGATTGTATGGATTTTATCCTAAGTGATTTCAAAATCCTTTTATAGGCTTAAATATAAAGGACTCTCCTATATAAGAAATAAGAAATGGAGTTGAACTCAGACTGAAACTTCCTTGCACAAAATTTTCTTTAATTCAATGTGGTGAATTGTCAGCCATATAAAGGAAACCCTCCTTTTAGCAATAGAATGTTGATGTTGCCAGATCCCGCCAACATATAAGGGGGTTTCCTGATATAAAATCCCAATTAGACCTCATACCATTTGGTATAGGAGCCCCATCTAGAAATGTAGCCTCGCTACAATATCGTTAAATATTTTCCTTGGCTGTAGTCGTTAGCATGAGAGAGAAGCAAACATATACTTTTGAATAAGCAAGTAACTATGTCTTGTGAAATGTTTAATTGTAATATGTATCCAAGTTCTTTCATTGAAATAGAAGAGAGAGTGAAGATTTAGAAGAAAACTATTAGTACTATTCCAATAAAGATGCATAGAGGTCGAAGCCCCATCATCCATAAAGCTTTTCCTCGCCTCCATGAATGCTTGTGTGAAGTTGTTAAGACACCAAAAATTTATGGAGGGATTGCAAGAACTAATAGACTCTTATGCTTTAAAGGAAGTGCCACAGATTGAGATGCACACAATAAACAACCAACATCGAGACAAGAAGATGATTGGAAAAGAAATTAGGCCTGCTTCAGATATTGGAGAATATGACATGGATCAAGTTATCCTGCATCTAGGAGCTGATGCCAACATCTTACTGAAGCAGACTTTGGAATTGATTGGTAAGTCGAATTTGAAATGGTCACTGATCAAGCTGAAGATGGTGAACCAACATAAGATTGTTCCTCTAGGAAGATTGTCAGGCATCACGATAGGCATTGAAGAAGTGCACACTACTACTTACTTTGAAGCTATCGGAACCGTCGATGATAGTAATCCCTATCTTGTGTTTCTTGGATTGGATTAGGAATTTTCTAACATGTCCATAATTACCCTAAAGAAAAGGAAAATGATATTTGAAAGCAACAATGTCAAAGTCATTATTCCATTAGATTGATCAGAGGGAGTGATGTATACTCAACATATTAAAGAGGCATACAATGAAGATGACATCGAAAACATTAACTAGATAATATAAAAAGGAGAAGAATGGATCAACCCTAATGTAGTTGCAAAATTCGGTTAGGAGCAAGACAATTCATGTACTTCAGATTCCAAAGAGGAATTAGAAAGCTAGAAAAATAGGTTACATGAAGTGTCTACAATGTGATGTGCAAGGATCACTAAAGTAGTGCGTTATATGACAACAGAGGCATGTGATTTACCTTTTTATGATGGTTTGGGTAATTTCAATAATTTCTTTAGACATTATGAAATACAAGTTCCAAAATGTCGAAGGGTGTTAGATCTGGTTCTTTCCCTAAGAGCTACTCTTGCTAGATGGTGGGGTAAACATAAGAAGAGCATAGGAGATTGGAAACAATGTCAAAGATTAATGTGGGTAAGGTTTTTTCAAGTAGAAATAGAACTGGTAGATAAGCATGATGGTCAAACTGATCCTAGAGAATGCATACAGATTTGTATGACATCATGGGAAGAAACTTCATGACATGAATGGGTGCATGGCTTCATCCATACCTTGGAGACAATTCCTCAGAATTGGTATTTTGAAACAAAAATGTGATGTGGCACTACAATCTGGAAAATAATGGTTGCTAGATTTATAATGACATTTAGTTTTGAAGATGATTGTCCACATATAGATACAACCCTTCAGATAGTTAAGAAGAATATTTTTGAAAAAGAAGTTCCATATACATGGAAACCTAATTGGGTCATGTAGTTACAAAATGTAATATAATTCTACAATATCATTACAAAAGAGGAGGAAGATCTTGACAATATTGACATCGTAGACTTGAAGGCACTACCACAAATAGCGAGACAACTAGAGAAGACAATTCAACCACGGTAGGCAGAGCGACAAGTAGAGACAACATTTCGTGTTAGGTTTTTGAGGGTGCCATTTGGAGCACTACAGTTCAAAGCACCCGACGACAGGGAACGAGCTAAATCCTGGAGCAGTGTCAACATACATATTGTCATGATGTTGATTCAGGTACTACATGAATTCCACTAGAGTATAAAAATTGAGTTGTAGGAGCGGGAAAATTGAACTTATGATCCAATCAGATGGAAAAGGAGAAATATTAACTTGAAAAGGAGCTGGAGTAGTTGTCTAAGCAAGGAGATGAGGTATAGTAGCAACAATAGAAATTGGAAAAAATCAATTGCAGGCACTTGTAGCATAGTTCTAGACGTGAAGGTCCATGAAGAGGAGCCACTAGTAGGGAAGGCTGCGAAGCTCGCCCTCACAATAAAAGAATTAAATAATACAATCACAAAGATAAAATTTGATTATGAAGTGCAAATTTTAGAGCTGAAAATAAGATTGTAGCCAACCACGCCACTAAAAATATGGGAGAAGAGGGAGAAGGAATTAAAATTGATTTTTAAAGGCGTCTTTGACACAGTGACAAAATGTGAAAAGTTGCTTGATGAAACTATGAATATTTGGACCTCACTGCAAGATGATCCTAAATTTTAGAAGATTGAGGAGGAGATATTGGTGAAGCAGAAGTAACAGGAAGACATTGTGGCAACTGTGAAGACCCTACCAATCTTATAGATGCTTTCTAGTATTACTGAAGGAAAGAACCTCTAGAAATAGATAGAATATCTTCAGAGGAAGGAGAAGATCTTGCAAGCGAGGACTCAATCATGGCAGGATGAGGTCCTCCAGCTTTCACAAGTAGTGGATGGAAGGCTCAAGTAGTTAAAGGAAAGGGAGAAAGAGATACTGCGGAAGAATTTTGGTTAGCCTATAAAGGCATTGCTAGAGGAGGTGCGCCAAGAGAAGAAACAAGTAGAAGAAACATTCCAGCAATACAGCACAATGTACAATGGTATTGCAGCAAAGATCAAGGGCATCACAGCTGAGTGATTTGGGACAAGTCACGTGTGAGCATTGGGGGCCTATTGGGTGTTGCCCAACTTAGTCCAGTTTTGGTTAAAGGCTCCGCATTTTGAGGAGAGAAGCACGCGAAGTCCACAAATTTATATTTACTACGTGATGTTTAGGGGATTTGGGGAGGGTCAAAGCCCCTCATTTTGTAATGGGTATTGGGTGTTAATTCATTGTTTTATCGGATCAATGGTATGTGGGCCATGGTATTATAGTAATCAAATCTATATAAGGAGATGTAATACTTCGTCAAGGATAGTAATACAATAGAGAAGTCATATATGAATCATTGATATCTTTTATATTTAGTTTGTATATTGCACTTTAGGAGAAGGCTCCACAGCTAAGTGTGCAGAGGCCTTGAAGAGTCTGCAAGTTGAAGAAGTTGTATGTATTGAAGATATATCTTAATAAAAGAAGAAGAAGTTTCAAAAAAAAATTATGTATCTCTATTTATTATCTGTTTTATACATATTGTTATGCATGGATTTTACTGAATTATGCGAAAGAATACATGCTATATTATTTTCTGATATGTTTATGTGATAAGTGGAAATCTATGAAGTAAATCATCAGCGTGAAGTTATTTATGCATGCAAAGTTCTAGATAGGTCTAATATATAAGTAAACACATGCGTGCCACAATGTGCATATCCCTCTCATTGCAGAAACCTATTTCTACAACCTCCCATAACCACTTCAGGTGAGACTATGATCTACTTGCAGGTCGTCACCGAAAGGGCCAGTGGTTGAGGATTTTGTTGGTGCAAAATACACTTTGAACCAAGGCCCAAGATTCTTGAGCCAACAAATAGTTCCATTTTCAAGACCGGGATCGGTTTGAGGGATATGTTTTGGCGTACGTCAAAGAAGTAAATCCAGGAGTAGGTTGAACAAAAAGAGCAAGAATTTTCATTTCAAGAAAAAAGAATTCTGTGATTGATGACTGAAAGTTAGTTGTAGAAGTATATCTTCAAAGAGAAGTATGTAATATTCATTAGTTCATTTCACATTCAACTATATGAGTGGGTATCAAATTTGACTAAGCATAAGACTTGTTTTAAGGAAGACGAACCTAAGAAGTGGAATCCTATATTGATACAATGAGTCAAGTATGTCAATAATAGTATCTCGAGATCTGTTGAATTCTGGATTAATATCATTTTGGAAGGATTCTACAAATTCACAATAGAAACGGTTGTATCTTAGCTGAGATGTTTCAAGGGTCTGCGAGGTAAGTATATGAACTCTTTGAATCTATGGATTAAAATTCTTTTATGTTAAAAGGGCATACTATGAATGAAGTCAGATTAATGCTTGGACGAAGAGGGAATAAGTTTGAACCAGGATCTAAGTAGAGTGGGAAGTGATATAGAGTAGATCATGAACCAAAAAACTTTATTAAGACTAACTATAGTCCCTTGTTAAGTGGGTCTAAGATTGAAGAAGAAGGAAGTAACCCTAAAACTCCACACTATTCCCCCTCCCATCTGGAAGGCACGTTGAAGTTAGGAGTTGAGAAAAATGATGGCGTCTTTGGGATTCCCCATCCATTTACTCCCATTATCCCCCCTCCCCCTCCCCATAATTCCCCTACACCACCTCCCCTCCCCTCCCCTAACCCCAAGAAGATCTGAGCATCCAGCAAATTCCTTAATCACTTTTGAATCAAGGTTTCAAGTGAAAGATGAAATTTCCTTAGCATTTGTTAAAATGATTTCACCCTTTCTTTGGTAGGAATGACATTTTGGATTATACATGTATCATATGTATTTAAATAATCATATTTTCATGCAAATACAACTTGATACTATTTAAAAAGGTGGATAAAATCATTTCGTTCTTGAGAAGAATAACATGTACTGAGGTTCAAATACTTTGGATATTCTTTGGTTCCCAAATTGACGTGTTCTTGTGATAACGTTGAGCTCTAAGTATTTATATTCATTGGTGCTCTGAAACAATTTTGTAGGTCATATAATTTTTCAAGAGACACCACACCTTTCGGCATTGGATTCTATTTATATGCCTGGGATGCTTCTGGAAAATCCTTCACATGCTCATCTTCTTGAGTAACCACATCTTTGAACACATCCACATTGGCCATGAATTACAATACCTATTGGTCATCATTAAATATGCAAAATTAGTAACATTATCGAGCACAAATGGCTTATAAATAATTTCAATAGAAAAAACATCATTTAATGGTGAAATTATATCATATGCATTGGCTAGTGCATCTGTGCCAATGGTACGAACTCTAGGAACAAAACTAATCTTAAATGCATTAAATAAATAAATGAGTCGCCATACCTCATGTGGTAGTTTTTCAAACTAAGTGAAACACAATGAATGGTATTCCGTACTTGATGGGTAATGATCTCTGAATCACCAATTACATTAAGTACCTATATCTTGAGGTCTATGGCTTTCTTTAACACCAAAACAAGTGCTTCATAGTCAGCAGTGTTATTTGTGCACTCGAACTCTAAGCGGCATGACAAGATATAGTGTTTATTCCAAGGGTCGATGAGAATAGAAGTAACTCCAAAACTGTCTTGAATCTCATAACCATTAAATTATAAAGTAGAAATATAGCTACTAAGCTAGTTCCAAGCTAGTTTCTGCAATAGTAGTATGTACATCTATATTACAAATTTCATTAGCACCAGTTGCACTACAAGGAAGGAGTGTCTCTAACTATGTATTAGATGGTATAGGTGAAGTATGTGCTTGATAACACCCATGCTTAACCTCTAAATTTTTTTTTCTAAAAATGATATATGCAAATCTGACTACCTGATTATTTCCCTCAAGTGGTGTCAAGGTATATTTCATGTATTGTTCACTTTCCAATTGAATCTAATTATTTATTCCCTTGTCAGGAACCCATAAATGTGTCTAATATGTTGAAAAATACCCTTGTAGTTTATTGGACCGGTCCCTACTAAAAACAAAAACATAGGAATCTAGAATGTCCACAATAATGATGTTAATGCGTTGGTGAAATCTATGGTCTAATGAAAAACGGGTGATAATGTTATTAAGTTCACTAATTTCTTGGACCAATGATATGTCTAGCTATATGATTTGGGCATCGGTATTTTCTCGTTTAGCGTTAATATTTTTAGCCATAGATAAAGGTATAACATCTGTGTATGCACATGAAGCAACAACATAATTATGGACATTATAATTAAATATTTCAAATTTTTACAGGAATGGGGGAAAAGTGTGTTAGCATTTAGATTAACAACAATGAATATAGACAAGAATTGCACGAGACTTACTTGACATTAGTTGAGAGGTAGAAACTTCATTACGTGATGGAGGATATTATGAAAATGTTTGGATTACTAATTCACACTTTCCAGTTATCTTTGTGAGCTCAAATATTGAAATTTTAGCATGCGATCTTCGCATATCTTCAATAATGTTTTAGTCACTACTTTCATTTTTAGCAGGTCTAAATCATTAGGTGGTGTAGTGTTATTTGAAGCATCAAGAGTAATTTCTTTATTGTTGTTGTTTATAGATGTGTTATTAGAAGTGAGAGCACTTCCCAAATTATTCTATGAACTCTAAGCATAGATAGAAGGTGTTAGAATCCTTCTCAACCATTGTTATTTAAGATCTTGCTTAGAAATAGGTCCTTTGACCCTCGATTTATATCGATCAGTTGTTTGCTAAGCAGGAGCTTCACTCACTACTAGTTCATCAACATTGTGTTTATCAATGTTATATATGATACTAAATACATTAATTGAATGGCCAACACCTGAATTTTCTTCGGTCACGGTACATTCATTTGATTCTTCAATCTACTCTAAAAGCTCTTCTATTAACAAAGTGTATACAAAGTTGCTCAATGTAGCAATCATGTTATCATTCCACAGGGGACATTTTTTCTCTGAATTTTTCTTTTGGATGGAAGATACAAAAGTTATCCATCCCCCAACTTTTGACATTAAATATAGCATTAGAAATCTGAGCATCTTTAGCTAGTTGATTATTGTTATTAGCCTTAAAAAAAGGCAACTTGAAAGACTTAGTAATGGCAGAGGCCTCACTTGACCTTCTCTTAGGTTCAGATACATCATTAGTAATGATCTTCAAAGACTTAGCCAATATTTCCATCTCAAAATAATATTTCTCTTTGGATTTAACAAAAGAGACTTGAGCTTTCTTACCAATATATTTGGAGTCTTTAGGATCTTCATTATCTTCAATGGCTCCAATAGAATGCAAGTATTTTTAAACAGAAATCACTTTTACAAAATTCAAAGCCAATGTACCATTTCCATCTCTTTTAAAAAATATGGAAACATTGGTAGGAAAAGTAGTTGTGTAATAATCTTTGGTGGTAGAATCGTGTGGTTGAACATTAGTGAGGAACTTATTCAGTAAACAAGTAAACCTTTGATTAAAATCATTCAATTTTTCTTTGTCCCCCATCTTAATATTCCCAAGTTATTTTAGCAACATGGAAGGAGCTTTTTCATTTGTAAATTTATCTAAAAAAAACTTCTTGAACTCCCTCCAATTATGGATTGAATTAGGCAAAACAATGTGGTACCAAATTGGTGCTCTACCTTCTAGAGTGTAAGGAAAATGTCTTGAAGCAACATCATTAAAATGTACCACTAGCATTCACAAATGCATGTACAGATCATCGATATGGTCTTCATCTTTCATCTTCTTATCAGGATCATGCATTGAAAGCATATTTTCCAAGTGATTAGGCATATGATGAAGATTACCTGGAAGAGAAAGCAGCCATTATGGCATCCAATACAATTGTTCATTAGCCATGTCTTCTTCCTCCTCCTCTTCACACTCTGATTCTGAAGACTCTTCTCCTTCACCATCCAAATATTTGTTATAATCAGGTTCTTCTCCTCATCTTGTTTGTTCTTCATCAGAAAATTGAAAATCCTCCTCAATAGATGGAAGGTTGCTTTGTTGATGTGTTGTTTCAGTAGAAACAACTAACTCTTTAAGGGTTTCAATAACTAAATATTCCATCGAAGAAACTAGTATGTTGTGACAAGTTATTTCTTTAGATATTGGCTTATGACGGAGGATAGAAACAACAAGAAGTAAGACAGGAACTCTTACGAAATGATGAGTAATAGGTCAGACTGTCTGGAGTTGATCCTAAGTGACTTCAAAACCCTTTTCTGGACTTAAATGTAAGGACTCTCTTATATCAGGAATATGAGTTGGAGTTGAAGTCTTACCGAAACTACCTTGCACAAAATTTTATTTAATTCAATGTGGTGAATTGTTAGCCATATAAAGGCAACCCTCCTTTTAGCAACACAATTTTAGTGGTTCCAGATCCCACGAACATAGAAGGGGCTTCCCTAATATAAAATCCCAATTAGACCTCACACCATTTGGAATAGTAGCCCCATGTATAGATGTGGCTTGGTTGTAATATCCTTAAAGGTTTTCCTTGGTTTTTGTCATTACCATGAGAGAGTAACAAACATGTAATTTTGAATAAGCAAGTAACTATGCCTTGTGAAATGTTTAATTGTAATATGTATCCAATTTATTTCATTGAAATAGAAGAGATAGTAAAGTTTTAGAATAAAAGAATTAGTATTATTCCAATAAAGATGCACACACATATAATGCCTGGCAGGGGTTGGAGCCTCATCATCCATAAAGCTTTTCCTCACCTCCATGAATACTTGCATGAAGTTATTAAGAAACCATAAAGTTGTGGAGGGATTGCAAGAATTGATAGACTCTTGTGCTTCTAAGCAAGTGCCACAGAGTGAGATGTGTGCAATAAACAACCTACATCAACACAAGAAGAGGTCTAGAAAAGAAATGAGTCTTACCACACATATTGGATAATATAACATGGATTAAGTTATCATGTATCTAGGATCTGATGCCAATGTATTGCTGAAGTAGACTTAGGAATTGATGGGTAAGTAGAAGTTGCAATGGTCACCGATCTAGCTGAAGATGGTGAACCAACAAAAGATTGTTCATCTAACAAAATTTTCAAGTATCACGATAGACATTGAAGGAGTGTGCACTACTACTAACTTTGAATTTATCGAAAGTGTGGATGATAGTAATCCCTATCCTGTGTTTCTTGGATTGGATTAGGCATTTTCTAACATATCCATAATTAACTTAAAGAAAAGGAAAACAATACTTGAATAAATTAATGTGAGAGTCATTAATCCATTAGATCCATTAGATGGAGTGTGGTATACTAAACCTATTAAAGAGGAATACAACACAGATGACATCGACAACATTTATTAGATAAAAACAAAAGGAGAAGAATGGATCAACCCTAATGTAGATGGAAAATTGGGTTTGGAGCAAGGCATTTCTTGCACTTCAGATTCAGAAGAGGAATTAGAAAACTAGCAAAATAGGTTACATGAAGTGTCTACAACACGATGCGCAAGGATCATCAAAAGCAGTGTGTTGTATGAAAACAAAGGTATGTGATTTACCTTTTTATGATGGTTTGGGTAATGTCAATAATTTCTTTAAACATTATGAAATACAAGTGCCATAATTTTAGAGGGCGTTAGCTATGGATCTTGCCCTAAGAGCTACTCTTGCTAGGTGGTGGGGTACACATAAGAAGAACATAGGAGATTGGCAATGATGTCAAAGCTTTATGTGGGTAAGGTTTGGTCAAGTTGAAACAGAACTGGTGAATAAGTGCGATGATCAAACTAATCCTTGAGAACACATATACATCATGGAAATAAATTCCACCAGATGAATGGGTTTATGGCTTCTTCCATACCTTGGAGACAATTCCTCAAAATTGGTATTTGGAAACAAAACTGTGACATAGTACTACAATCTGGACAACGATGGTTGATGGATTTATAATGACATTTAGTTTTGAAGAAGGTTGTCCACATGTAGATATATCACTTCATATATTTAAGAAGAAGACTTTTGAAAATGAAATTTTGTATACATGGAAAGCTGATTGGGTCATGTAGTTACAGAATGTAATGGAATGCTACAATATCACTATAGAAGAGGAGGAAGATCTTCACAATATTGACAACACAAAGATAAAGGCATTACCACAAATAGTGAGACAACCAAAGGACAACCCAACCACTGCAGTCGGAGCGACGAATAAAAGCAAAATTTTTCATTACGATTTTGAGGGTGCCAGTTGGAGCACTACAATTCGAAGCACTAGAGGATAGGGAATGAGTTAAATCTTGGAGCAGTGTCAACATGAACATTTTTGTAATGTTGATTTAGGTACTACATGAATTCCACCAGAGTATAACAACTGAGCTATAAGAGCATGAGCATCGAACTTCGCTATGGACCAGTCAGGGGGAAAAGGAGAAAGCTTCACTAAAAAATGAGTTGGAGCCATTGCTTAAGAAAATAGATGAGGTATGGCAGCATGAGCACCAATTGGAAAAAATCCTTTGCAAGCACTTGTAGCCTAGATGCAAATGTGAAGGTCCAAGAAGAGGAGCCATTAGCAAAGAAGGTTGTGAAGCTCACCCTCGCAAAAAAAGAATCGAAGAATATGATCACAAAATGAAATTTGATTATGAAGTGTATATTTTGGAGCTGAAAATAAGACTGTAGCCATCCATGCCACCAAAAGTATGGGAGCAGAGGGAGAAGGAGTTAAAATCAACTTTTAAAGGTATCTTTGACACAGAGGTGAAATTTAGAAAGCTACTAGATGAAACTCTGCAAATTTGGACCTCACTGCAAGAGGATCCAAAATTTCAAAAGATTGAGGAGGAGATAAAGGTGAAGTAGAAGTAGCGTGAAGAGATCCTGGTAACTGCAAAGACCCTACCAGTCTCACATAGGCTTTCCTATATTAATGAAGGAAAGAACCTCGAGAAACAAATAGAAAATATTTGGAGGAAGGAGAAAATCTTACAAGCGAGGACTCAACTATGGCAGGATGAGATCCTCCAACTTTCACAAGTAGTGGATAGAAGGCTCAAGGAGTTAAAAGAAAGGGAGAAAGAAATACTACAAAAGGCTGTTGGTCAGCCTACAGAGGCATTTTTGGAGGAGGTGTGCGAAGAGGAGAAACAAGTAGTAGAAATATTCTAGTAGTACAACGTACTCTACAATGGTATTATAGCAAAGATCAAGGGCATCGTAGCTGAGTAAATCAAGACAACTCATGTGTGAGTGTTGGGGACCTAACGGGTGCAGCCCAACTTGGTCCAGTTTTGATCAAAGGCTCCGTATTTTGAGAAGTGAAGAACCCGAAGTCCATGAGGTTATATTTATTGGATGACGTTTAGGGGCTTTGGGGGGGGGGAGGGGGTCAAAGCCCCTCATTTTGTAACGAGTGTTGGGCGTTAATTCATTTTTTGTCGGATCCATGGTATGTGGAGCATGGTCTTGTAGTAATGAAATCCATATAAGGAGATGTAATACTTCGTCAAGAATAGTAATATAATAGAGAATGCATAGATGAATCATTGCTATCTTCTATATTTAGTATGTATATTGCACTTTAGGAGAAGGCTCCACAGCTAATTGCACAGAGGCCTTGAAGAGTGTGTAGATGAGTGCGCAAACCACCTACAGCTGGGTGCACAGGTCAAAGAAGTTGCATGTATTTAATATCTATCTTAATAAAAGAAGAATAATTTTCCGAAAAATTGTATGTATCTGTGTTTATTATCTGTGTTATACATATTGTTATGCATGCTTTTCACTAAATTATGTGAAATAATACATTCTATATTATTTTCTGGTATGTTTATGTGATAAGGTGCAAATCTATGAAGTAAATCATCAACACGAAGTTATTTATGCATGTGAAGTTGTAGATAGGTCTAAGACATAAGTAAACGCATGGATGCCACAATGTGCTTATCCCTTTGGTGACAAAAACCTAGTTCTACAACCTCCTATAATTGCTTCGGGTGAGACTGTGATCTGCTTGTCGGTCGTTGCCAAAAGGGGCAGTGGTTGTGGGTTTTTTTTGGTGTGCATTACACTTGAACCTAGGTCCAAGCTTCTTGAGCCAACAAATGGTTCCATTGTCAGGACTAGGATCCGTTTGAGGTATATGTTTTGACATCCGTCGAAGAAGGAAATCCAGGAGTAGGTTGAACAAAAAGAGTGAGAATTTGCATTTCAGGAAAACAAAAATCCACGATTGTCTAATGAAAGTTGGTTGCAAAATTATATATTCAAAGAGCAGTACGAAATATTCATTGGTTCATTTCACATTAAACTGTATGAGTGGGTATCAAAGTTGACTAAGCATAAGACTTCTTTTAAGTGAGACAAACCTAAGGAGTGGAACCCTGTATTGATACAACGACTCAAGTATGTTAATAATAGTATCTCGATAGTTGTTGATTTATCGATTAATAACCTTTTTGTAGGATTTTTTTCACTCAATTCACAATAGACATGATTGTATCTTACAGTAAAGCTGAGTGGATATTTTTCAAGGGTCCACGAGGTAAGTATTTGAATTCTTTGAATTTTTGGATTAAAATGCTTTTATGTGAAAAGGGTGTACTATGATTGTAGTCAGATTAATGTTTATAAGTCTGAACCAGGAACTACATGAAGTGGGAAGTGATACAGAGTAGATCATGAACCAAATATTTTTATTGTGACTTACTATAGTCCTGTGTTAGTTGGGTCTAAAAGCGAAGAAGAAGGAAGTAAGCTTGCAACCCCATGGTATTCCCCCTCCCATCCAAAAGGCACATTGAATTTAGGAGTTGAGAAAAATCAAGGCATCTTTGGGATTCCCCATCCATCTACTCCCACTATCCCCCATCCCCCTCCCCATAATTCCCCTACACCACGTCCCCCTCCCCCTCTCCATAACCCCCCAAGAAGATCTGAGCATCCAAAAATTTCCTTAATTACTTTCGCATCAACGGTTCACATGCCAGATGAATGTTCCTTAACATTTGTTAAAACAATTTCACCCCTTCTTTGATAGGAATGACATTTTGGATGACACATGTATCATATGTATTTAAATCATCATATGTCCATGCAAATATATCTTGATACTATTTGAAAAGGTGGATAAAATCATTTTGTTCTGGAGAATAAGAACATGAACTAAGGTTCACATACTTCAGATCTTCTTTGGTTCCCAAATTGATGTTTTCATGTCATAACATTGATCTCTAAGTCTTTATATTCACTGGTGCTCTGAAACGGTTTTGCAGGTCATATAATTTCTTAAGGGACACCACACCTTTCGACACTAGATTCCATTTATATGCTTCCAAAAAATCCTTCACATGCTCATCTTCTTGAGTAGCCACATCTTTGAACACATCCACATTGGCCATGAAGTACAATATCAGTTTGTCATCATTAAATACTTGAAATTTAGTAACATTATCAGGCACACATGGCTTATAAATAATTTTAATAGAAAAAACATCATTCAATCGTGACATTATATCATATCCATTAGTTAGTGCATCTATGCCAATGATACGAACTCTTAGAACAAAACTAATCTTAAATGCTTTAAATAAAGAAATCAGTCGACATACCTCTTGTGGTTGTTTTTCAAACTAACTGAAACACGGTGAATGGTATTTTGTACTTGATGAGTAATGATCTTTGAATCACCAATTACATTAAGTACCTATATCTTGAGGTACATGGATTTCTTTAACCCCAAAACAAGTGCTTCATAATCAGTAGTGTTATCTATGCACCCAAACTATAAGCGGCATGACAAGATACACTATTTATTCCAAGGGTCAATGAGAATAGAAATAACTCTAGAACTATCCTAAATCCCATAACCATCAAAGTATAAAGTGGAAATATAGCTACTGAGCTAGTTCTGAGCTACTTACTACACTAGTAGTATGTACATCTATATTACAAATTTCATTAGCACCAGTTGGACTAGAAGGAAGGAGTGCCTCTAACTATGTATCAGATGAAGTATGTGTTTGATAACACTCATGATCAACCTCTAAATTCTTTTTTCCAAAAATGATATATGCAAATCCGACTGCCTCATTATTTCCCTCAAGTGGTGTCATGATATATTTCATGTATTGTTCACTTTCCACTTGAATCTAATTATTTCCTCCCTTGTAAGGAACCCATAAATGTGTCTAATATGTTGAAAAATACCCTTGTAGTTTATTGGACCAGTCCCTACTAAAACTAAAACCATAGTAATCTAGAATGTCCACAATAATGATGTTAATGCATTGGTGAAATATATGGTCTGATGAAAAAAAGATGATATCATTATTAAGTTCACTAATTTGCTCGACCAAAGTTATGTCTAGCCATATGATTTTTCCATTGGTCTTTTCCCATTTAGCATTAATATTTTTGGCCATAGATAAAGGAATAACATTTTTCGTATGAACCTGAATCAACAACATAATTATGGACATTATAATTAAACATTTAAAATTTTAATAGGAATGGGGGGAAGTGTGTTCTCATTTAGGTTAACAACATTGAATACAGACTCAATAATTTCACGAGACTTACTCGACATAACTTGAGAGGTAGAAACTTCATTTCTTGATGGAGGCTGTGATGAAAATGTTTGGTTTGCTAGTTCACACTTCCCTATTATCTCTGTCAGCTAAAATATTGAAATTTTAGCACGCAATCATCTCATACCTTCAATAAGTTTGTAGTCACTACTTTCATTTTTAGTAGGTCTAAATTATTAGGTGGTGTAGCATTATTTGAAACATCGGGAGTGATGGCCTTGTTCTTGATGTTTATAGATGTGTTCTTAGAAGGGAGATCACTTCTCAACTTATTCTATGAACTCTAAGCACGGTTAACAGGTGGTAGAATCCTTATTAACAATTATTTTTTAAGATCTTGCTCAGAAATAGGTCCTTTGCTCCTCAAATTATATCAATCACTTTTTTTCTAAGGAGGAGATTCACTCACTAGTAGTTCATCAATGTTGTGTTTATCAACATTATATATGATACTGAATGCATTAACTGAATGCCCGACACTTGAAGTTTCCTCAGTCACAGTACATTTGTTTGCTTCTTCGGTCTCCTTTGAATGCTCCTCTTCTAACAAAGTGTCTACAAAGTTGGTCATCGCAATAGTCATGTTATGGTTCCATAAGGAACATGTTTTCTCTAAATGCTTTTCGTGATGGAAGGTATAAAAGTTATCCATCCCCCAACTTTTGACATTAAATATAGCATTGGAAATTTGAGTATCATTAGTTGGTTGATTATTGTTATTATTCTTAAACGAAGGCAACTTGAAATACTTATAACTAGCGGAGGCCTCACTTGACCTTCTCTTAAGTTCAGATACATCATTAGTAAGGAGCTTCAAAGACTTAGCCAAGATTTCCATCTCAAAATAATATTTCTCTTTGGCCTTTTTAGAAGGGGCTTGAGTTTTCTTACTAGTATCTTTGGAGTGTTCAGGAGCTTCATTATCTTCAATGCCTACAATAGAATACAAGTCTTTTTTAACAGAAATCACTTTTACAAAATTCAAATCCAATGTATCATTTCCATCTCTTTTAAAAAATACGGAAATATTAGTGGGAATAGAAGTTGTGTAATAATCTTTAGTGATAGAATCATGTGGTTGAACATTAGTGGGGAGCTTATTTAATAAATAGGTAAATCGTTGATTAAAATCATTCAATTTTTCTTTGTCCCCCGACTTATGATTCCCGAGTTATTTTAGCAACATGGAAGGAGCTTTTTCATTTGCAAGTTTATCAAAAAACACTTCTTCAGCTCCCTCCAATTGTGGTGTCAATTACGAATAAGAATGTGGTACCAAACTTGTGCTCTACCTTCCATAGTGTATGGAAAATTTCTGCAAGCAACATCATCGAAACATACATGTAGTATTCAAAAATTCATGTAGATATCATCAATATGGTCTTCATCTTTCATCTTCTTATCAGGATCAAACATTTAAAGAAACTTTTCCAAGTGATTAGGCATATGATGAAGATTACCTAGAAGAGAAATCATCTCTTAGGCCATCCAATCCAATTGTTCATTAGCCATGCCTTCTTCCTCCTCCTCTTCACACTCTGATTCTAAAGAGTCTTATCCTTCACCATTCAAATATTTGTTTTAATCGGATTCTTCTCCTCATCTTAGTTGTTCTTCATTAGAAAATTGAAATTCCTCCTCAATAGTTGGAAGGTCCCCTTGTTGATGTATTCTTTCAATAGAAACTACTAACTCTTTAATGGTTTTAATAACTAAATATCGCATCGAAGAAACTAGTATGTTTTGTAAGTAGAGCTTCGGCGCAAATCACATAAAAGATCATTGTCGACGTGTTTCGAACCAACTAGTGTGGTTCATCGTCAGGACAAACTGAAGACATATATTTGGCTTATCGTGTTAAATAGACTGAGCAGAGACTCCAACAGTTACATAACGGCTAATTAACGGCTACTTTGGACTCTAGGGTCAACGTCAAAGTTATATAAATAAATTTAATATTATTTATATTT
>APFE031517972.1:158001-223632 GCA_000404065.3 Pinus taeda
AGCCTAGACCTCTAGATGTTGTGCGTTAGGTTCCAAAGTGTTGTTAGATTCATTAAATTTATTTTAAGTTGATCTTGCCTAAAAATTTGCCTTTCAAGTTCACCGTGTGATGTGTATACAATTCCTAAAATGCACTCTAAGATAATAAACAAACGTTTAATCTTCTTTTGGCGATGAAAATCCTAGCTACTAAGGAAAGAAAGTTAAGAATCTTTCAACAAAGAGCACAGAGCACATGCTCAATGCACTGTCCTAAATCAAACCAAGCAGTCTTAATGAAAATGCACATGCATGTATTTTTTTCAGTCTTCTTAATGTACGAATGATGATAAGAAAGCTAAGTGCAAATATGAATTATTTTCAAAGAGACAATACTCAACAAATTTCTTTCCAAAATGAAGTGAAGGTACGAGAGACACTTTGCAATTTCGAAATGAAAATTTATTTTTGACACTTTAAAAACTACTAATTCAAATCATATACAATAGCAACTATATAATCGACCATCAAGAACAATGGGACTCTCTTTTATAACTAAACAGGACAGCTACGACACTTTCAGATTTAGAAACGACAGTTCGACTATGCTACTTCTTTGCAAAAGAGAACTGAAAATGGCGCACAATAAATAAAAACACTTACAGTTCTTTGCACAATAGAGGTGGAATGATGTAAGAGAAAGGGGTTTTCATAGAGATACACTGACCACAAACAGCAAAACTCCTGAATAGGACTGAAAATAGTGAGGAAAAAACCAAAGTCTGAAGGTAAAGTTAACCTTCCCTGACCATCACACCTGTCACACAATGAATTCAATATGCAGCGCACCTACTACACTCGGGAAGTGCGATGCATACAGACTGCCTTGAAGGCAGGGTGCGATGGTACCAGTGCGAGACTTTAAATGAGTTTTTACTCACAATTTACAATTCAGTTCAGGGATTTAGGCCAAGTAAGTGATGTTCAGTGTATGTAAATCATAGGGGTTGATCTAAGGAGGTTACTAGAGCCACCGCTTAGGGCAATTAGAACATTTGCAGATCTACTGTTTAATTCATAAACAAAACCTGGAGATAGACTGAAGTAGCATTGATCTACTATGAATTTGTATAACAAATGCAGTTCGAAGGCTAGCTGGCTTGGCTTCAGGCTCCGTCTGTAAGTTTATAAAAGAAACAAAGATAGGCTAACAAACAATCTAGTTGCTCCCCAGTGGAGTCGCCATTTTGTTACCGGGAATAGTATCCACTCGGAGCTGCTATTCCCACTAAGACTGGTAGCTATCTTAGAAACAAACAAGTAAAATCTATTTTCTCTTTCCTTTATGAAAATTGGTAAGAGTGGAACAAAGGAGACCAACCTTAGTCTTGCGCTTGGTTCCCTTGCTTGACTCCTCTCCTTCCTGATAGATCTTGGCCGCTTCTTCTTCATCTGCCCATCTTCAAAGAGCACCTATGGAATCAAAGCAACATACTACTATTGAAGAATAGAGATCTATATTCATAAATAACACAGGACCAGATATTTGTTAACCATATAAATGCATATATAAGCAAACATACAAGAATATGGAGGAAAACTTGAATAGCTTTATTATGATCAAGAGTAGCAAGAGGATTACAACCATATTTTCTGACCTAGCATCATCCTCCAGCAAGAAATCCCTTCCTCACCTCAGGTAAAGCTTAGATCACCCAACACTATGAAGTTACACCAGAAAACCAACAACACTTCTCTACAAGATACAAGATTCCAGCCTCTGGATCTCTGTGATGAGGGATCCATATACAGATGATTGTAGGGGCGTGAATCATCTTCTGGGGTCTTGATTAGTGTCCTCTCTTTGATATTTCTTGATTCCACTTGGAGAATGATGATCTCTTACTCATCCCTAGTCTAAAACAGAGAGGAAAGTGTCAAAGGGGAAGCTTCTGGAAGATTCCATGACGTCCACCTCGCAATTTGTCCCTGCTATTTGTCCATTCCTGACCATCGCACCCTACAGAGGGGCCATTCAATATGCATCTCACCTTTTACACTGGGAAGGTCACCCTCTGCACTGGGTATTTAGTATGGTCCTGTTTTGACCATTTCTGAGAAGTTTTTAGTGGAGAATTTCTGGGAGATGATGTAATCAGCTGACCTTATTCCTTTAGGTAGTGAAGCAAGACTTTTAGGGACTTAAGAGCCCTCAGTTTATGGACATTTATGATTGGGGTTGAATTTCTCAAAAATGTCTATAACAAATCTAATCCATATCAATCAACACAATGGTTCCCCTATTGTAGAAAGAGTATGGGTAATAGAGAGCCTATGGTTTGGTTGAATTTCCTTCATTTGTAGCCAATTGGAATTTAATTCCCAAAGGATAAGTGTTATGGTTTATTTTGGCTTAAGATGAGTCAACAATTTTTTCTATATTATTGTTTGAACCATATTCTAATACATGTATAAGTTTACATCTATAATTATTAAATTTAATTTTGTTTTCATCAGTCTGCATTGTCATGTTTTGATGCATTAATCATTTTAGAAGAAGATAATGAGGAATTATAGTATCAGAGATATAGAATTATAAATCTATCCTAGTTATCTGTATGAGAACATTAAAAAGTGGTATCAAAATAATAATATGAAGAAAAATTTTTGGTTTCAAGAAGTACCATGTAGCCTAAATAATGGACACAGGGACTATGGAAATTACACTCAAGATCACATTTGACACCCACTTGAGACACGATGTGACCCAATAGCTTTGTATTAGTAACATCAAATATATCTATTGGGATCAAAATATATGTCAAATTGAGACATACATAAGGAATTTTCTAAGGTGATTGAAATCTCTACCACATTTTTTGGAAAATAATATGTCATCATCAAAATATACAAGTATATAATTATGGATTAATCCTCTCAAAGAAATGGACATGGAGCATTGAAAGGTACTTCTAGTGTTATTGAATATAAAATGACTCTTATTATCATCATATATGACCCAGTAGATAGTTAAGGTGGTTTTTGACAATAAAAATGTTTGAGGGATATATGAGTGTAAATTGAGAAGCCATAAAAAAGGGACTTTATTTATGAATGGAGTATTTGTCTCTTAAAGGCACCTTGTTTTGAGGTAAAGAATAAACATATATATGCACCTTGTTTTTTCCCAAGTCTTGTTCCTAACTTGTGTCAAATTGGATTTCCATAATAACTAATGTTTTAGTAATATGACCCCTTTAACTTCTATATTATCTAATTTATTCATAAATGTTTCTTCTAAGGCTAGGTTTTTCTTCTTTTATTTGTACTTATGGGAAATCAAACTATGGGTTGTAATTATGGAATGGACTATTTCCTTCATATCAAATACCTTTAAATCCTTTTATGAATACGCATAAACATTTGTGGATTAGGTGAACTCATAAAGAGAAAAGTGATCCTAGCAATATTTGGATCTTCTTATATTCCTAGGTTTATGGAGTAGTTTATTGCACCTTCCTGATGATTTATTGTTGATAATAGGTGCATTGGTAGAAGCATCATTGGAATGAAAAATGGTTTCCAACATAGATATTACAAGAGGCATTTTATTTATTTCTAGTTGGAGTATATCCTCAAGTTCCTCTTCTACTTCATGAGATATCCATGTTTTCAGATTCTCCTCTTTTTTCAACGAACCTATATATTTGTGTGTTAATATTGAAAAAATGCGAAACATTGACATCATTAGTAATGAAAACCTTTTTAATATTTGAAATTTTATACCCTCAATGAACCTTAGGAAATTTGAAGTAAAGGATTAGCATTCCTAGGAAAATGTATTATCTATTTGGTTTATGTCCCTATGTATGGCTTAAATGTTGAAACACAAAAATTTCTTGTTAAGTTCCTTAGCCTTTCAACAATATTGTTTGAGATGAGGGTTATGAACAATGTATCATTCCCTAATTTGGTTTACAACTAACTCTAAATCCCCACGAAACATAAAATGGAAAATTCTTAAGTCTAAGGCCTTTTGGTTGGCTTAAACTAACACTCCATATTTAGCCATATTATTAGTCTTTGTAACTCTAATAAAAAATAGAAGTTGATGGTATTTCCCTTGTGATCACATAGAAGGACCCTAGTAGTAGATCCATGCTTTGATATGGCACCATCAAATTCTATATTCAAATCATTCCATCCTACTTATAACATGGAACATGGGGATATTATACTATAAGTACCCATCCATTTATCTTAGAAAGGAACATGTCTAGTGTTTTAGGAAGTAAGTAGAATCCACTCTTAATGTTTATGCTCTCATCTAAAATTATTTTGTGCACCTTTATGAGTAATGATGAAGTGTTTTCATACATGAAATAATAATGATATTTTACATAGGTAAAGCACCATCTCTTTAGAAGTGTACCATATGATTTAGGTCTATCCATTAAAATCATGTTATTGGCATACTCACATGAGGACCTTAGTTAAATGCAATAGATAAATATTTGATATAAGAAACCATTTTTACTCATAAAGTTATTTTATTAACAAGAATAGGTCCAAGGCACCTTATGAAGGAATTATATCCTTCCCACTTTAGTCTATCTGAAAACTTCCAGTATCCCTAGGGGCAAGCCTGTTAATGTACAACTTTTGATTGTTGAATTTTCATTCAAGTATATTGAAGAACTCACCCAGTTTTAAGTTCAAAACTTGAAATACTTAATTATGAATAACTTATGAGTAAAAATTTTAGAAACCTTTTAATCCATGAATTTCATGTCAGAAATATTGTTGTCATTGATGTGAAAGAGATGGGTCGCCTACTTATATCCAAGATAAATATTGGAAAATTAATATTGTTGGAAATATTGTTTTTGGAATTTTTATGCCCAACGTCTTCGAACGAATTTTTAATCCAATTACCTAGCTCGAATGGGAGCATAGGATATGTGATTAGAAATATTATTTTGAGGCCTTTCCAATGGTATATGGAAGTCCCTATAGTTTTGTAAGAACCTCAATATGGTTCCTGAATTGTAATGTACATGTACATGTGACATTTACGTTGGTGATTCGCTATAATTTGATTAGGCCGATGAGTTGATTTCTATCGTGGTCTACATTCCCTTATGTCTATATTTATTTTTTAAGGCTAGTGCAGCTATGTATTTGGTTTAGAAGACATGTATTACTAGGCTGGTGAGTAGAGTTCCATTGAGTCCTACTTGCTTGTGTATGTATGGTTTGTTACGTCGAAGGGATAGAGAGGCCACTAAGCCTAGTAGACACATTATTTGTTTTGGAATGGGGGAGGAAAAGGGTATGGGGAGTTGAGACTCCACGATTTGAAAAAAGTATCTTCATTTGAAAGTGTAACACCCTCCTCCCACATTTACCCAAGTTAACTGGTCCATCGGGGTAAACATGTGATGAATAGTTACTATGATATGATTCAACTCCCCATGTGCAATTAAGGAAGTAGAATCGACACACCAAAAACAAATTTTTCCTTTCTCAAGAGCTTCAAGACCCCCACGGACTAGCTAACCATTCTAGGTACTCAACCCCCTAGTTAGGTTGATTTTTTTGTTGAGATAGACCCCCATTCACTCCCATGAGAAACCCTCCAAGATAATGGAACTCTCCATTCACTCCCATAGTAAGGAATCCATGCAAATGCGACCTTTTTTTGGAAGTCCTGTGCTAGTCACCCTGAATTCTGAGCCACTTTTTTAGGGAAAGGACTCAGGCCTTTTCCTTGAACTTGATGAAATTATAAAAAATGATAACTAAAAAAAAGGCTTCTAATGTGAAAATTAAACAAGGACCTAACCAAACTCATCCTAACCATAACAGGCCTTTCATCAAACACATCATAAATATGTAATGTACAGTTCATATAAACACATCTAAACATAGGGACCTCATACTTATCTGAGATGGGTCAAGAAGGTTTGATGCCCTCTCACAATAGTTGCATAACCATCTATTAGGTCATACATTCATTAAAATTTAATTTACTAAGAAAAACATGATGAGAACCACAACCAAAACCTATCATCAACCATGCTTATAACCATCATATAACTAACATAATAATAATAATATCACTTTGATTAAAACCACATAATAACAAGTACTTTTACACATGGAACACGAGGAAAAGAGATCTTATTAACATATGCAAAGGCTAACCAAGTTAGGGACTTCCATGTACCACCTAACCATAGATTTGGTTGAACTAAATATTTATTTTATCCAATCACCCCTTGCCATATTCCAAGCATGAATGTGTGACTCAGAAAAAAACCAACCAGTGCTTCCTCGGGTTTTATCATATATTGCACCAATATAGGTCAAGGATTCTTTGGATTGAAACCCTCATCTATACAACCAGGCTTTACCACAATCCTTCTAAGGAATTGTTAGGCCTAAACAAGAAACATACACTACCAGGCTTTACCACAATCCCACCATATACCGATCTAGGGATCACTTGGCCTATACAAGTCTAGATGCCTTCGGGTATCTCCACCTAAACCATGAGGAAGTTGTCCATATCCACCCTCTAGGCTTTACTGTATATCCCACCATTTTTTTGGTCAAGGATTCCTAGGCCCAATGAGGTTACACGCAACCATGCTTTACAAAAATCCCACCTTTACTGGTCCAGGGATTCCTAGACCTTGTGATATTTCTTGAGAACGCCCCACTCAATTTTGAAACCATCCAACAATCTAGCTCAACTAATTTAGAGAAACCTAATCACACGATGGCTATCCAAAAATGGAAAGGCAAGATTGTAATCCACTATCACACCCAAAACACCCATGCCAATGATAACAAGATAACCAAATACACATATGCATGTACCATGCATGAAACAACTAGGAAAGAAATCATACATGCAACTCTATATCTAATAGTAATCACATTATAGCTGGTTGATCCAAATCTTCCTTGCTTGATCTCTGCTTCCCTTTGCTTTCTTTTCCTTCCATTTTCTTTTTTTCCTCCAACGATAGAGTGCTCCAAGAATGCAATTGTGTGAGTGAGAGAATGGAGAGAGAGATCCCCCAAAAAATTGTCAAAAGGTCCTAAACTAATCCTTAGAAGCCTTGTTATCAATGGGGCCTCCAATTTCTTCATTTTCCATTAATTTTCCATCATTTTCCTCCTCACATGAAACCTATGACATTTCGCCTTACCTTCCTCCTAATTTCTATCATTTTCATAAATAAAAATGCCAATTAATGCCTTTTCAATGCCTTTGCCTTTTCCAATTTCCCCTTAGCCATAATAAACCAAATGAACACCCACTAGGACGTTTTTCTGAACATTCAAATTGGAGTATGTGCCCCATGACCTTGATCTTATTTTAACCTTTATTAACTTTATTACATGAAATTTTAACCCCTCCCCCTTAGGGGAACACCATCCTCAGTATTCAATGACACCTATAACCAACAAATAGCTAAAAACTAAAACATACTTCCCATGGACCCTTATAACACAACTCATTGCAATATTTACAATAACATATGCTAAAAAACATGACCAACATAGTGTTTAATGGAGCTTTATAACACATCTCATTATGGTATTTACAATAACAACCACATATATTATGCACATTTTCTCAACTAGCAAATAACCATACTAATCATGGAGCTTTATAAATCCAACTTGATATAGTATTACAATAATATACACACATTACACATATGCACAACCATCAAATAAAAGGATACGATGCCTACATCCATAACAAGGGAATCCATAGGCTGACACCTCCACCCTTAAAAGTAGTACCAAGACTCACCTCCTTCCCAGGAAGTCCATAATCCACTGCTAAAGTCAAATCTACATCCAATGTCTGGCACTATGATCTTGCACCACTTGTTCTCTTAGTGAACATATATTAGCTCATTTTTCTAGGGCACACTACCAATGTGCATTTGCTTCCATATGGCAATGATAATGATAAAAAAAAATGCATCCTCAACCTTCCCTTCTCTACTACACAGTCCCTTCGGAAATCTACTCACCCCGTTTTGTGCAATCACACACCTTCCAAGCTCTGCGTGCATCCGCTTCTCTGCTACACACTCCCTCGAGCGACCCCTCGTTTGGCAAGGTTTCCTCACATCGGAAGGTTTAAAAACCAAGGCATATCCCTACCTCAAAACCATCATACTGGTCATAGCATGCTCATGGTAATCAATGGACACTATTGGGTACCCGTGTTGCATAATGGCCCTTCTCCTGAAGTGCTTTACCAACATACTATTGCTTGTTCCAATTCCTTTTGCTACTATTGCTAATTATTGCAGTCAGATTTAACCACCCAACCTAGGAATCCCCATGCTTTCTTATACCAAGCACATAGTTTCTATTATATTCAAAATAAATTCAAATCATACCTCATTGGTATCTCCTCAATAAGGTAAACTTGCAACTCTATTTACTTCTTGTCAGAACAACTCAAACTAGCATCTTTGACCAAGTCATCGTATATAAACATATCACATATAGTTAGTTCAAAATGTGACCATCATAACTCAAAATCATAAATAATATGTAACTGTCATAAATCATAGCCATACATCACATGCATAATTAAAACTAAAATATTGATACTTCCAATCAATCATTTTCTTCTACCTCTGTCTTTTGTCCTTTCTATACACACACCGAATTGGTTGCCACACCTAGAAAACACCTAGTTCCTTCTTTCCTTTTCAATCATGTACAATTACACACATTATAAATTGCAACACACACCTACAATCGGTGTATAACACAACAAAACACATACACATACACCCAATGTACAACATAGAGTACAACACAACAAATACACATGTCACAATACAAGGACTACACATAACATAGTACCACATTTATACAACAAAAACGTGTATGATATGTACACAATACCATATTTACAACAACGCCACACATATAAGATGTACATGCCACCACGTGTACACAACACCACTTGCGCAACATGTACACAACACCACATGTACGCAACACCACCTTCACAACATGTACACAACACCACATGTACAAATACCATCTACACAACGTGTACAAACCACCACATGTACACAACACTACATGCACAATTGCCAAATGTACACAACAACTCATGCATGATATGTACACATCACCCCATAGACAACATGTACACATCACCACATGCACACAACACCCCATGTACAACATGTAAACAACATCACATGCACACAATACCCCATGTACAGCATGTACACAACACCACATGCACACAAAACCAGATGTACAGTCATGCACACAACACGGCATGTACATAGCACCATATTTATAACATGCACACCTCGTTATATGTACACAGCGCTACATATGCAACATGCACAAAGCACCATATGTACACATTACCGCATATCCAACATGCACACAACTCCATATGTACACAACTCCATATGTACACAACACCATATGTACACAACACCACATATCCAATATGTGGACAACACAATCTATACACAAAACCACATAAAGAGCATACATAAAGTACCATCTGATACCAGCACTACATAAATCACATGTACACAACATCATATATACATGACACCACATGTACACAACATCATAGGTACAACATGTATAACATATACACAACAGTAGCACTACACATCCTAAAACCACACTAACTCTACTAAGAAACCTTGCTTCTAGTGCCTTTCCCATGCTTGTTTCAACATGTTGCAGATCACACTCCTTTCATTCTGCTGATTTATCCCTTAGCATTGGTTGTCCATAACATAAACATAGGCATTGCATAAGAACATAGTATCAAATCGTATCCACACAATATTAACCTCATAGATATGTTAGTGGTACTCTTCCCACTTGATTCCTCATAATACTAGGAACCTCTTCATGCCATTCACTTGCATAAGCAATAATTCCTCCACTAGAAAGGTCCCTCACAACCGTGTTAGACAATTACATACATACATACATACATACATATAAATATTAGCATAAAGCAATCATGATCCTGTCAGAAAAATACATACATACATACATGTATACATATATAAACATCAGCATAATCATGATCACAACATAATTACCAAATAGCATAAGGTAAATGTTAAGAGAACTCCCTTTATCCATGCACAACATTGAGAACGAAAATTCCCAACATAGCCAAGGCATTCTATGCCTCAAGTCTATTTAATTTACCTTTCTTGTTACCTTTCTCATGATTGTCTTGCCACCGTTCATTCATCCCCATGGACCCAACCAACCCAACTATCTATCACATTCTTGCATTTAGCTTCCCCTAGAACCAACTCAATAGAAAAGTCCACTTCCTTGTGAGGTGGCAACTCTAAAATCTTTGTTGGGAATATATCTTGAAACTGTTGCAAAATTGGATACCTATTGAAGATTTTCATATCCTCAACAACCTTACCTTTATCATTGGAAATATGCAATGTAAATAAGACATGCCATTTCCTATGACTACTCTTTGCCTACATAGTTGTAACCATTCTAACTAAGGTTTCCTTCTTCTTGCCCTATAAGATCCTCTATCCTCCATTGTCATCCAAGCACTCAATGTCCTTCTCATAATGATCCACCTTAGTCATATGAAGATAAAACTAGTCCATACCCATAAGCATATTATACAAATCCAATGGAAGAACATATAGATGCGTAGATGCAGGAATATTGTTTAACTCAAATGCACCATCTCTTACACAATGATGGGCTATCTCCTTAGTACCTATAGCCAACTGCGCTAACATGTAACTTTTAATTGAACCTACGACCTGTAACCTACAACATACAACTTGTCACCTCCACCTATAATATGTAACCTACCATCATGTCTATTCAACTACCCTTTACTCATGCACCGATCTTCATTTGAGTCTTACATTACCTGTTGGACTTCATTGAGATCTCCTCGAGATCCACTAACTTTCCTACTTCTCCAACCAATTCCCAAGACCTTTAAAACATAAAAAGGTAAGAACAAGAGACAAACAAGAAGAAAACCATGAAGACCAGTAGCAATACAACAAAATGGCATGGTCATGCACTAGACATAAATAAAATTGCAAGTAAAACACAAACAAATCACAAAACACTAAAAGCACAAATCGGACAAAAGACAACATGACTCACTCCCATGGGTTCCCAAAGCTTCCATGGAAAGCTCAACCTGAGCCTTCTTTCTTCCAAGAAACCATGCCTCTGCATCTTCTAGTTTCTTCAAATCTCCATTGAACGTAGGTGATTTTTCTTTCTCAAACTCATCCGAAAAATATGCCTTATCACTCCTCCTTTAAGGATGAAAATGATGGTGATAATGGTACCTGTATGAACTAGAACTAGAGTAAATCCCATTTCCAATACAACATCTATCAAATGTATCCAAGAATCTTCCATCTCTAATTGTGCCATCTCTTTCTGACCTATGCCCATAATGAGACCTACTATCATAGGCTCCATTAATCCTATCCTCCTGTCCATGATTGGTCCTAAGAGGTCCTTGTCTCTACAACTCTAACAAGATTTGAAAGATGATTGCATTAACCTTTTCTTGTTTCTCCCATGCCTTGGAAAGTCTCTCTTGTGACTGAATGATCTTGCCATTATCTACTTTGCAACTCCATATTTTTGCCTTCAAGCTTCTCAAAGTGTCTGCTATGTGAGGAGAGTACTCATAACCATGTTTCTCATGTGATCTATAGGGATAGTCTCATGAACTGTAGTGTACCATTTTTCTAGTCATATTTGACCCTTTTTGTTCCTACAAGTATACAATGTTAACTAAACAAAACATAAACATAATCAACATACCTCAGTGAATTTCAGGAGAGGGTAGCATGTATACAATATCAACTAGATTAGCATGATACATGTATAATGATAATCATAACAGTATATATACATCATGCATGACAATATCAATTTTATACCATGACCTCACACATGACAACTATGCCATAAAAATGCATGCATAATGACATATAGTCATTGATATGAATATCAAATGCATATACAACCAACATGCATTCATGACTAACGCCTCCCAACAACATCACCTTCAACTTCCACATGAAAACACAACTGCAACAATGACCATCACCATGCATACAAATCAAGCACATATACAGCCTACATGCATTCATGACAACCATATTCCACCCATCCAGTCCAAGTGTTGAACCATGGTTTCATACCACTTTGCGGTGTTAGATATCACCCAAAGAGAACAGAAACTAGACATCACCCAAAGAGAATGAAACCCACTCTGGTACCACTTCGTAACACCCTCCTCTCACATTTACCCAAGTTGACCAGTACACCAGGGTAAAATGTCATGAAGAGTTACTATGATATGATTCAACTCTCCATGTACAATTAAGGAATTTGAATCCACACACCAAAATCCAAACTAACCTTTCTTAGGAGCTATAAGGCCCCTAAGGACTAATCAACCTCTCCAGGTGCTCAACCCCCAAGTTATCTTGCTTTTTTGTTGAGCTAGACCCTGAGTCGCTCCCATAAAAATCCCTTCAAGACATTAAAACTTTCCAGCCACTCCCATAGCAAGGAATCCCTGCAACTGCAACCTTTTTTAAGCAGTTCTGTGCGAGTGACCTCAAATTGTGAGCCACGTTTTCAAGGCTAGGACTCATGCCTCCACCTAGAACTTGATGAAATTCTTAGAATTGATATCTAACAAGAAGATAATTCCTCTAATGTGAAACTTGAACAAGTACCTAACCAGACTCATCCTAACCATGATAGTCCTTTTGTCAAACACATCATAAATATGTAATGTACAGGTCATATAGACACATAACCAAATTCTTTCTTAACCCATGCTTATAATCATCCTATAACTAGTAGAATAACAATGATAGCACAACCATTAAAACCACATAATAACAAGTACATTTGCACATGCAAAAAAAGAGGAAAATGGCTCTTATTAACATATGTGAAGGCATACCAAGTCAAGGAAAATCGTGTACCACCCAACCATAGATTGGGCTGAGCCAAATCTTTCTTTTAGCTAATCACCCCTGTTCCATATTCCAAGCATGAATGTGGGACTCACAACAAAATCGACCAGATCTTCCTCAGGATTTATGGTATAAGCCACCAATATTGATATAGGATTTCTAGGAATGAAAACATTATCTATGCAACTAGACTTTACTACAATCCCACCAACGAATTCCTAGGCCCAAACAAGAAACATGCACTACCAGGATTTACCGCAATCCCACCATATACTAGTCCAAGGATCACTATGGTTATACAAGCCTGGATGCTTTCTGATCTCTCCACCTAAATTGTGAGGAATTTTTTTGTATCCACCCTATAGGATTACTATTTATCCTTCCATTTACCAATGAAGGATTCCTAGGCCCAATGAGGGTACACACAACCATGCTTTACCACGATCCCACCTTTATGGGTCTAGGGATTCCTAAGCCATGTGATTTTTCATGAGATCACCCTACTCAGTTTCAAAACCATCTAACAATCTAGCTCAACAAAGTAAGAGAAACCCCATCACACCATGGTTATCCATAAATGGAAAGGCAAGACTAAAAACCATAGTCACACTTGGAAAACCCATGCCAATGACAACAAGAGAACCAAATACACACATGCATGCCAAAACTACCAAGGAAATCATACATGAAACTAGATACCTACCAGTAATCCCATTGTAGTAGCTTTATCCAACTCTTCCTTACTTGATATTTTCTTCCTCTTGAATTCTTGTCCTTCCATTTCATTTTTTTCCTCCACTGCTAGAGTTCTCCATGAATGCTCTAAGTGTGTGAGAAAGAGAATGGAGAGAGATCTCCCCCCAAAAAATTGTCAAACAACCTTGAACTGAGCCTCTGAATCCTTTTTATCAATGAGGCCTCTATTTTCTTCATTTTCCTTTTTTTTTCTTCATTTCCTCCTCACATGCAACCTATGACCTTTCACCTTTCTTTTCTCCTAATTTCCATCATTTTCATAAATAAAAATGCCAATTAATGCGTCTTTCCCTTTCAATGCCTTTTCCAATTTCCCCTTAGTCATAATAAACCAAATGAACACCCACTAGGATGCTTTCCCCAACATTCAACTTGTAATACATGTCCCATGAACTGCATCTTATTTGTGCCTTTATTAACTTTATTACATGAACTTTTAACCCGAGATTGTTACAGAAAGTATATGATAATATTACAATATTATAATGTAATATTATAATATAATATTGTAATATATAATTGTAATTATAAGAAGGGGGGAACCATGTATATAAAAAGGTGGTTCCCCTATTCAATTAATAATCAATCAATAAGGGACAAACATCCATAGATGAGGGCATTAAGGGTACTTGGAGACCCGTGAGAGAAGTAAGAACTCTGAGAGCTATAGGACTCTTGTCATCGTAGGTTGGCCGAGATAGGGGCTAATGAGGGTTGTGAATGTCTTGGTTGGAGGTTGTCAGATTTGGTTCCTTGGCCATGTGAAGCCTTGGAGGGTACTTAGATACCTATGAGGGTAGAAAGAACTCCTATAGATGTAGGATTCTAGACATCCTTGGACAACATAGATAGAGGTTGATGGGGTATGTAAGCTTATAGGTTGGAGGTTGTTGTATTATATACCTTGTTCATGTGAGGGCTCGAAAGGTACTTAGAGAAAATGATGGTAATAGGAAGTCCTAGAGCCATAGGAATCTAGGAATCCCTTGCCAATAAAGATAGGAGTTGATGGGGGACGTGAGCCTATTGGTTGGAGGTTCTTGAGTTTGATACCTTGGGCATGTTAGGTTTGGTACAAGACATGTACCTAGCTCAAGAAGCAAATGTCAAGTGGAGTCATAGTCACAACTTTGGGGTGACTAGATGTTGTGATAACAAGCATAGCATGCCTTACGATTGGGTGGCATGTTTTAGGTTTGCAACCAAACAGAAAAAAATTAAAAAATATGTATTTGAGGCCTATTTTATACATGTACAAGATTTTAGTTTTCTGGTTTTATTTCTCGTTATTGTATCATAGATACTTTTTTGTGTGTCTGTGTGTGTGTGTCTCTGTGTGTGTGTGTGTGTGTCTATATATATATATAGAGAGAGAGAGAGAGAGATGTATGCTATTGTATTTTTATAATATCAATGTCAAAGTGAGTGACATGACCTTATATGAGGGGCTAGGGATGCCACAAATTCCATAGAAACGGCACATGAAATATTTCATCAGGATGACCCAACTAAAGTACAAGAACCCAAACCTAAAATGTTTTGCAAGTCATCCCTATAAGTGAACATACAAACATAATAAATAAATGGAAGATTAGTTCTTATGAATAAATCCAAGCAAGAAAATATCTTAAGTGACAGTATGAGCTAAGGAATAATTTTTGGGGTGACTCTTGGAGTCTAAAAGTGGAAGAAAAAAATCTAATTTATGGGGTGAGCGATTCATCTTGTAACTTTTTCTATAACTTTTCTTCTAGAATGTTTGGGAACATACAAATTAGAGGATAGAGATATAATATATTGAAGTACCCATGCTTCAAATTTTAGTCCTTCATTCACTGAAATTTTAGAAATATGGTCTAAGGAAGTTAAACTTACTGAACGCTCATCAAATAGGTTAGCTTGGCATTTTTGCCATAACTTTTGACCTGAAATATTTTAGAATATGAAACTTAGAGGATGCAGACAAAATATAGTCTTCTCCTTGTGATTATAATTTCAGATCTCGATTCACTATAATTTTGGAGATATGGTCTAGGGAATTTAGTGCTCTTGAATGCTCCTAAAATTTTCTATAAACAAGTCAACTTCATAATTCCCTTATAAATTTTATTCTAAGATGATTTAGAATGTGAAACCTAGAAGAAATTAATGTATCTATGGTTAAATTTCAAACCTTATTTCTCCATAATTTTGGAGATATGGTATAAGGAAGTTAGGATTCCTAAATTCTCTTGAAATATGCTTCGAAGAGGTCAGCTTGGTATTTCCTCTATAACTTTATTTTTATGATGTTTCAAAATATAAAATTTGGAGGAGAGAAAGGATAGACCTCAAGGTACCTATGGTAAAAACTATAGATCTTGTTTCACTAAATTTTAGGATATATGTTTTGAGTAATTTAGTGTTCGTGAATGTTCATGAAACATGCTTCAAACAAGCCCTAACTTGTTATTTTTTCTATAATGTTTTTTTGAGTTGTTTCGAACTGTGAAATTTGGATGATATATAGAAGAGATATATTGATACCTATGGTATAAATTTCACAACAATATTGATAAAATTGTATACATGGAATGTTGTTCATTCTCGTTCTTGGGAAGATACCATAATCAAAAAGTTTTGGGAGAAGTAGACTTGGTGAAGAAAGAAGCAGCGGGTAGACCCGATGAGGACGGAAGAAACTTAGAGATATTGTGGAGATAGGAGTAGCAAGAAGACTTCGTGAAAGTAGAATAAACTAACAAACATTTTGAAAAAGCATGTACACTCAATGAAGTAGGTTGGAGCCTACAAATATTTTTAGTAGTGGGGATTGGTGTCTCCTGTAGGTTGGTGCCTACAAATAAATAGATGGGAATGGTGTCTCATATAGGTTGGTTCTTATGTTACTTAGTTCCACATATATCTTGTGTTACTTTCTCATTTTATGAGATTGATGTTTTATAATGTTTGGCGAGCTTTAAATAAGTAAAAATTTATATTATATTGATTTACCCCCCTCTTAGTATAATTGTAAGCTTCAACAATTGGTACCAAAGCAGTTTCCTTCAAAAGTAGTCTAACCACTAGAAGGAAGAACTAAAAGGTACATTTAGGATGGATCTTACAAAAATGAAGCTCCATTATTGGATGGATCATATTATGATTTCTAGAATATAAGGATGAGGGCGTATCTCATGTCTTTTGATGTTGATTCTTGGAAATATATAGTAGATGGAAGGAAGGACGATAAGCATAATGTAGAAGTCTTGAGTGTCATATTGAGTGGACTATCAAAATGGATTTTTGATAAGGTGTTTCGTTGTGAAACAAAAAATCTACAAAACATCTATGAAAGAGATGACATTCAAAATGCATATAAAAAGCATGTGCAAAAAACAACTCAAAATGAAGCATCCTCTAAAGAATCAAAATAGATAGGAGACTTAAAAGCTTGTGATTACTACAGCAATAAGTTAGATGCAGAAGAAGCACAATCTATCTTAAGAGGAACTAGTAAAGCCAAACGTAAGCTACGATTTTTTGGTAATTATGGTACCGTAGATCATTTTTCTTCTAAATATTCATATGAAAAAATAATCATAGTGATGATGAAGAAGATATCCTAGATCATAAAACGAAGATTCATAGTTAGAGGAAGAATTTGATGGGAAGGTATATTTTCATGGAGAGCTTATCATTTCCTTAAAATAAACAAAATACTTAGAAGAAAGAATAGAGAGTTGAAGGATCTATTACAAAAATGTGAAAAGAAGGATCATGATTTTGATGAAGCATTAATTATCTTTCTAAATACATAACTAGAATAGGCTAGGAAAATAGAGGTGGCGATGATAATTCAACTGAAAGAAAAGGCAAGGAATTGTGAGAATATAGAACTAGAGGTTATATCCTTAAGAAATGATCTAGAGAAGGAAAATTCTTAGTTGAATCTAAAATTAAAGTTTGTAAAAGGGACTGAATCATTAGATAACATTATCATTTGCTAGATATCTACTCTAATTAAAAGAGGTCATGTATGTTATGAAATGTCAAAGGAGAATCAAGTTCAATGTCATTAGAAGAGATATGCAAAAAAGAAACCTTAAAACTATGTTAATTTTCCTAAAATATCTATCAATAAAAATAATAGTGGGAAAGAAGGAGAGGGTCAGTAGAGATCAAATCCTCAAATGAAATAAAGCAACACCAAGAAAGGAAGTGAATACCAACTAATACCTAATAATGGATTCAAAATAATTATTTCCCCAAGAAACTGTTTTACTTTTAGGTATCAAAATATCTTTTATGGATACTGCTTCTCATGTAACAATTTTGGTCATAAGGAAATAGAATGTAGAGTAAATGTAAGCAATGACTATATGAGGAAATGGCTATATGAGGAATAGGAATATCTCTAAGAATGGTTGTGGGAGCAACAATTCTATAATATTTAATGAGAATGATGTTAAAAATTATAATTCAGTTCGCCCCTTATTAGATCATATTGAATGTTTCAAGTGTAATAATTTTCGTTGCAATTCTCAATATTGTAGAAGAAATACATTTAGGCCTCCAAATAAAAGTAGAGAAGAAGATATTGTTATAATGTTATGAAAATAGCTCACAAAAAGATAGAAAAGAAAGATCAACGTCTTATATTTCACCCTCTTCGAAGGGGCAACCTCCTTTACATTACACATATGAACAATTCTTGGATGATACAAATGACACAACCTCCTTTCTATATATAGGAGTCTAAGGGGTCACAATATAATCAAAGTCAACGTAATAATAATAATATATGGGCACAACAATAACAGTAATGGGATTCTATGGGGCACAATAATAAAAATATGGGGGCAATAGGGGCACAATAATAATAATAAGGGCTACAATGAAAATAGTAATGGGGGAATCACTAGTATTATAGGGACTTGACATGCCCCTCTCCTTCAAAAAGGTGTTTTCCTTAATGCTCGAGTAGTTCTGGATGCTTCTATATAAAATTATCATCCCCCCATGTGGAATCGTTAGCGGGTAAGTTCTTCCACTTGAGAAGATACTCTAAAATTGATCAATTTCATAGCTGTCGAGTTCTTGTTTCAATGACAACTTTAGGTTCCAACACGATTTTACTTCCTCATCAAGTTCTGGCAATATTGTTTGAACTGGTAGCTTGTCACGAATAACCTTCTTCAAGCATGAAACATGGAAAACTTGGTGCACTCGAGAAGCTATAGGAAGTTGCAATTTGTATGCCTTAGTACCAATCTTTTGCAACACCTTGTACAAACCATAATACTTTGGTGATAATTTATTATAATTCTTTGCTTGCTTGAGGGAAATTTGTTTATATGGTTGTCTCTGAAGAAATACCTAGTCACCTATATCAAAACTTCTTTCCATGTGATGTTGGTATTCCTGTTGTTTCATTCTATTATGTGCTAAAGTTAGGTTATCCTTTAAGAGTTGGAGAACTTGTTGTTAATTCTTGATGTGATCATCAACTGCTTGAACCTTAGAATTTTCTCTTAAATATGATGTGATGGACAATGGGTGATATCCATAAAGTGCCATAAATGGGGTTATTTTTTCTACAGTATGGAAAGAAGTGTTATACATCCATTGTGTCTGTTTATCATATACAAAGCAACGAACATATCATTCCAAACATTTGTTCACTATCTCATTTTTCCCATCATATTGAGGATGATAAGATGAGTTATGAACTAAGTGAGTACCAATACAAGAAAATAATCCTGTCCAAAAATTTCTAGTGAAAATGGGATCTCTTTTGCTTAAAATAATCTTTTTGATTTCCATGTAGCTTTTGAATTGTTTCCATAAATGCAGTAGAAACTGTATTGGCTTTAAATGGATGAGATAATGCACAAAAGTGTGTATACTTGGTAAGTTGATCAACCACCACCATGATGACACTCTTTTCTTCAGACTTGGGTAAACCTGTGATGAAATCCTTTGAAACCTCCTCTCAACATTGACTTGGAATGGATAAACGTTGTAATAGACCTGGGGTCTTAATTGCTTCAACTTTATTTTGTTGGAAAACCAAGCATTCCACCACAAACTTTTGAATATCAGATTTAAGGTCATCCCAAAAAAACTCCTTCTTAACCCTGTGGTAAGTTTTTAAGAATCCAAAGTGTCCTCTTAAGGGAGAGGCGTGCAATTCCATAAGAATCTTTTGTTTGAGTTGGGAATTTTGACATAGCTATAAGCAATCTTTGTACCATAACGAATCACTTTTCCAACTAAATGTATCAGATGTACTGGGATCTTGTTGTAGATTTTGAATGAGTTCCCACACTTCTTCGTCATTCTTCCATTTATCCCTTACTTCATTTATGCAATCTGGTCGGATATTAGAAATGACACAAAGAAATTCTTCCATATCCTCATCCTTACTTGAGAGTGCATCTACCACAACATTTTGCTTCCCTTTTTTGGATATGATTTCAAAGTCATAACCCAACATCTTTGTGACCCATTTTTGATGCTCTTCTAAAGATAATATTTGTTCTAAAAGGCATTTAAGACTATCATGATCTGTTTTTACCTTGAAGCGTCTTCCCATTAGGTAGGGTCGCCATTTCTTAAGTGCACGATGTATTGCCAACATTTCCTTCTCATAAATAGCTATGTGTAAATACTTTCCTTTGATTGGATGAATTTCGAAAGCAACGGGTCTTTCTTATTGCATTAAAAGCACACTAATTCCATTTCCTGAGGCATCACATTCAGACGTAGCTAATACTGGTGCTTGGCACATTGCCTCTTTAAGATGTTGAAAGGCCTTCATTGCTTCTGGAGACCATAAAAATGCATCTTCATTCAATAATGTTGTTAGATGTGTTTCTATTCTCACATAATTCTTAACAAAATTGTGATAATACCATTTCAACCCAAGAGATCCTCGTATATGATTTATGGATGTGGGCATTTTCCATTCCTTAATAACTTTAACTTTGCAAGGGTCTACCTTAACACCTTCATGAGATACAGTACGACCCAAATATTCCACCTCTTGTAATCCAAAGAAACATTTGGAGCATTTTGCATATAATTGTTTCTCCTCCAATAGTTTGAGAACCCTATCAACATGTTGAACATGATCCTTCCAAGACTTGCTATACATTAGTATATCATCAAAAAAATACCAACACAAATTTTCTAAGGAAGAGTTTGAAAATAGAATTCATCAAACCTTGAAATGTAGAAGGTGCATTGGTAAGGCCAAAAGGCATGACCAAAAATTCATAATGACCCTCATGAGTTCTAAATGTTGTTTTGGGAATGACTTCACCCTTCATTTTCATTTGCTGATATCCTGAACAAAGATCTAACTTGGTGAAGTAAATTCATCCATGCAATTCACCCAATATTTCATCAATGACAGGAATGGGAAATTTATCTTTAATAGTGAGCTTGTTGATCTCTCTATAATCCGGACACATGCGCCATGATCCATCCTTCTTGTGCACCAATACTACTAGAGAAAAGAAAGAACTTTAACTAGGATAAATTATACCAGCCTCTAGCATTTCTGCAACCATAAGTTCAATTCCACTCTTTTGGGCATAGGGATATATGTAAGGCCTGATGTCTGGAGGAACAGTTCCTGGAATCAAATGAATAGCATGATCATGATCACGAATAGGTGGGAGACCTTTGGTAGTCTCAAATGCCTTGGAATGATTTTCCAAGACTTTTTAGAGATTTGGAGAAATAGATTATTTTGACGTGGGAACCGCTAGCGAACATAATTGTGCAATTACACCTCATTGTTCTTTCTTTAGTATCTTTCTTGGTTTCCCTATGATACCTATTAATTCAAATTTCTTTCCTTCCGAAGAAAATTTCATGAAAAGTTCTTGAAAATTAAAAGCTATTGTACCCAAGGATTGTAGCCATTGGACTCCTAGTACACCATCAGCACCACCCATTGGAATGGAAAGCATTGGGCTATTCAATACATATTCTCCCATGGATAGATTGATATTATGGAACTTTCCAGAGAAATTTATGGTTCCTCCACTTGCAACCATCACTTGACAATCTGGTGCTAGATATAGGAAGCAATTCAATTCCCTTGGCTATCTTACAATGAATAAAATTATGGGTACTATCCGAATCAATCAACACTATTACCTTTTTATTCTTGATATGTCCTTTTATCTTGATAGTTTAAGGAGTGCTAATTCTAGCCAATGCATTGCAAGATATGGTTGCATTCATAGCTTTTTTCTCTAGGGTTTGTTCCTGGTGTATATCCTCTTCTTTTGATATTTCTTGTTCCTTTTCTTCCTCCTCTTCACACTCAAAGTAAAATAATTTCTTCTCAAAACACTTATGACCTTTAGTGTATTTGCTATCACAATTGTAACAAATCCCTTTTTCTCTTTTTAATTCCAATTGTTGGGGTGTCAACCTTGTGGTTGTGGAAGGCTATGGGAAACAACACTTCCATCCTTATAGTTTTGAGTGGTAGGCTTCCTTGTTTCCATAATTTTTCTTTCGATTTTTCTTGCCAACCTGAATTCCTTCTCCAATGAGTCAGGTTCCCAAAGGAAAACCTCATGTTGGATGTTATTCTTTAAATTCCCTATGAACACATCAATCCTATGCTCCTCTAGAATATATTTTACCCTTATATTGAATTTTGGATTTCCTCATTGTGCTCCATCGTTGAACCCTTTTGTTTGAGGTTTATCAATTGGCTAAAAAACGTCTTGGTTTTTGTATCCTCATAATGTGCTATCATTTATGCCGTAAAAATTTCCCAAGTGACAATTTGTTTACGAGAGAAAAGTCATTGATACCATACAAATGGATTTGGTTCCAAATATAAAGTTGCAATGCGTACCTTTTGTGTGTTCTGCACATTATGAAGATCGAAATATTGCTCCATTATAGCATCCATGTTACGGGATCCTTGCCATCAAACTTCCTCATATCGATCTTTGGAACATGGTGGGTCTTCAATCCAATGTTAGAGCCTACGAAATCATGATTAACATTTCTTTTGTTGTCATCGTGAGTTTCCTTTACTACCCTTTCACCATTAGTAAGCATTTCTTGTAGCAACGTATTGAAATCTATCTTCAAATCTTCCATCTTAGTGTCCATGCCATTCATCTTAGCTTCCATGCCATCCATCTTAGCTTCCATGCCATCCATCTTAAATTGCAGGCCATTCATATTAACTTCCACACCATTCGTCTTAGCTTCAGTTACCTTTTGTTAGAGTGAAATTTGTTGCACTTGGTCCTGTACTTTTGATATATCATGTTGCGTTTATTCCTCTTCTTCATGAGTCATGTTAGAGCTTTCAGGTTTCTTACTAGGTATTTCCATTTTCTTTCTTCGAGGCATCAATTAAAGATAATTATGCTTCAATATGCCCTTTGAACTTCAAACTAATTTTTCAACCCAAACTTATGCAAAATTTTAAAAAGGCTACACACCTTCCTTTGCTTTGTAGAAGCTTGATATTGAATCTATTGTATCCCTAAAATTGCAGATCTCCAAGGTATAAAATTTCTTCCTACAGTATCCCTCTGAGTCCTCTTTCTAATGGCACCAGTCTAATCAAAATTGGATTCTCCAAGAAAGATTTATGCCCATTCTCCCAAGATGACTTGATTATATAATTTTTTAGTAGAGAGAACTTCTAGGATGTGCCACGTGTCCCAGTTATGACCTTTGGATCTAAAAAATATAAAAAGAAAACTACAGTCTGCCCTCTTTCTGTAACTTCTTACGAAATTTTAATCTGATTCTCAGAGAGAAAGTTATGACGATTTTCCCAAGGTCACTAATTTGGAATGTAATTCGGGAGTCTACAAAAGCCCTAACTTCCTCTGACCATATCTCCGAAACTGTAGCGAGCCAAGATCTGAAATTTGGATCCAAAGTTCAGAACGATTGCAGCTCAAATGGGTTTTCTTTTTTTCGACTCTGAAACATCGTACAAAAAATTTTATAGAGAAAATTCCACAATGACCTGTTTGGAGCAGCGAAATCCTAGAATCCAAATATCTGATACCAAATGTTATGAAACCAGCTCACAAAGAGATAGAGAAGAAATATCAACACCTTATAATTCATCCTCTTCAAGAGGGAAGTCTCCTTTACATTACATAAATGAACAATTCTTGGATGATACAAATGACACAACCTCCTTTCTATATATAGGAGTCTAAGAGGTCACAATATAATCAAAGTCGACATAACAATAATAATATAAGGGCACAACAATAAAAGTAGTGGGCTTCTATGGAGCACCATAATAACAATATGGGGACAATAGGAACACAACAATAACAATAAGGGCTACAATGACAATAGTAATGGCAGAATCACTAGTATTATAGGGACCTAACATATAAATAAAAAATAAATAACAAAGCTATGTAGAAGGAAGAAAGAGAAGCAAGAAGAATATGGTCTAGCTCTATGTGTTCAAAATAAAGAAATCCAATGGAATATAGATAATGGACGTTCACATCATATGATAGGAGATAAAAGAATATTTCTCTCTCTAAAGGAAGTTAAAGGTGGAAGTGTCACTCTTGGAGATAATACATCGCCCAAAATAATGGGCAAAGAAATAGTTAGCCTTTATAATGAAAACATTAATGATAAATATGTTCTATTTTTT
The DNA here is from genome assembly GCA_000404065.3 of Pinus taeda. Classification (NCBI taxonomy): domain Eukaryota; kingdom Viridiplantae; phylum Streptophyta; class Pinopsida; order Pinales; family Pinaceae; genus Pinus; species Pinus taeda. The sequence continues at coordinate 182,449 of APFE031517972.1, forward strand.
AAAGGTTTGAAGCAACATATCCTAAGTGTAAGTCAATTTTTTGATAAAATACATTAGGTCACATTTCATTGTAAAGGTTTTAAAATAAGGAAGGAATGATCTAAAATATTAGTGACAAATGCAATGCCAACTTCAAACAATGTATATTTCCTTAATAAAGGTAAAGGAGACAATTTTTGTATGATATTTTTATCTATCTCATATTATTGGTAAAGAAATTATCCCACCTTAGGCTAAATTAAGAATATGGGGACTTTTGAGAGTGAGCTACAAGAAAAGAACGATGAAATGGAAAGGTTTCAAGATATGAATCAATAGAAAATAATGTTAACTTGGCAGATCAATGAAAAATATCAACCATGGGACAGGATTCCTCTTTTTTAGAGGACCAATTTTAACTATTGAAGCGCTAAATTTGGACAAGGGAAAGTGCGTTTTCAAATTCAAGCCCATAATGTCACATTTGATCACATCGTGCCTAACAGAAAAAAGGACACCCTTGGAAGCATATAAGTACAAGTGAAATCAAGCTCATTTGGACATCACCAAGCATATTCTTCTTCTCTTCTTCATTGATTGGTTCACACAGGTCTAAGGTTGGGTCAAGAAAATTGGTTCATACAGGTTCGCGATTATAGCGTCTGAAGCTCACACTTGTGTTAGGGTTTTGGTTTATGACTTTAGGGTTGCTACATAAAATTTCCGACTATAACTGCATGCTCATAGACTCGTCCATGCGGTTGGAACTTCTAAGTCACACACATACCTCTTCCTCCGTACGGTTGGGCTCTAGGGTTGCATTTTTTACATTGGACCATAGTTGACTGAAGTTGGCCACAAATAGGAAAATTTTTCTCTTATCTGGATTGATGCTGGGAACATATTTTTGAATGTTGATGGGTTAATTTTTCTCGATGATTTTGTATTGGCTCATTATACTCTTTGCTAAAAAATTTATGATAATCTAATAGAAGAAAAAATACAAAGGGTTTTCCCTGTAGTGTGTTTTTCCTAGTCATTGACTGAAAATATGGTGTCACTTGTTGATGTGTTGATTGTCCCCTTTGTCATTGCATTTATTGTTCTATCTTCAATTACTATTGATGATTGGAAATATTAATTATTGATGAAATATTTTTAATTGAAGAATTGATTCAAGCTAAAGTAACTAAAACAACATAGAGCATTCTAAAATTTAACATGGTATTAGAACTAAGGTGAAGGACAAGGCCAAAAGGAGACACAATTTGAAGCAATCATCTTTGGAAAGTTGAAGGAGACTATCTTATCAAGTATATATGTCTTCCTCTTTCTTCAAGGAACATGAGAAGTTGGGTGACTCATCTAACTTTATTGCATGGAAAATCAGGTTGGATATCGTAGCTGATAACAATGATGTTTTGGAATTCATTCAGGGAAATGTACTTGAGCCTCCTGTTGGAATGGGGTCCCTTGGGCCAAATTTTGTTAAGTTTTGTCAAAAATTGTTAAGTCTCCAAATTTTGACTAGCGGAGTGTGAGTAGCACAAGTCGGTATGAGTCAAAGGGGCTTTAGGAAGGTCAAATCCCATTAGTTTGTTAGAGTCAAGTTTTGATACCTGCCTAGGGTTCACGAACCATGTTATTGTAATGAAGAAGAATATAAAAGGAAGTCATAGAAGAATCATAAGATAGGGAATAGACGTAATAACAGTGCATGATTGGGGTTTGATTTTACCTATTTTATACTTGGGAAAAGGGAAAGGCTCATGTAGTAGTGTGCGCAGAGACCTTGGTAAGTTTGCAACTAAGTGCGTGGGCCCCTACAACTGCGTGCACAGGGTTGGGAAACACTGTAGTTCAATATCTGAAGCATAATAAAGGCTTGTGTTTAAGAAATATCTATGTATCTATGTATCACTATTTTATCTCTGAATTTACTATACTTTTTATCTGTTCAATGCAGTTAATCATGAAAAATACTTATTATATTTGTGAAGATGTAGATCTATTTATTTATATGAAGTTATGAATGTTTAGCGCAATTGACGAAGGACATAAATATGCTAACTGTTAATTACGGTAAAATATGGGTTTTAAGGGTTAGGGTTCACGAAGGTCAAGATAAAGTCCTAAGCTGGCATAAACACATCACATGGTCCTCTGGATGTAGAAACCTGGTTCTAGCATCCTCCAATACTGCCTTGGATGATAATACAACCTGCGCTTTGTGGGTTGCTGTCAAAAGGGTTGGTAGTGTAGGGTTTTCTTGGTTAGCGCTACTAATTATGAACCTCGATTCAAGCCGCCTCAAGCCAAAAAATGGTTTTGTTGCTAGGATCGGGATCTATCTAAGGAATGTGTGACGTGCCATAAGTGGATACCGACTAAGAAGGAGATTGAAAAGTGGATAGACCGGAAGCTACATGAGTTTGTAGCTCAAGAAAATAGGAATCTATGCCTGTCAAAAGAAGAGTGGTCGTAGAGATATCTATATACAAAGGAACACAAAGTTTTCTTATGCTCTTTTCCGTGCGAATTATACAAATGGTTTGCAAAATTGGTGGCTGGGCAACCTCCTTGGAAGTTGGATAAACCTATTTTGTGGACTCTGGAGTTAGTAAAGTTCTTGGAGGGATCAGAAAACAAGGTTTTGAAGGTTGGCTATTATTGGATCAATAGTATTTTGGGCAGATTTGTTACTAAGTTTATGATTGATACGTCTGCCAACTATAGCGAAGATGAACGTTGATTTTTCAAAGGACCAAGAGGTAAGTATCTGAAGTATCTGAAAACTAGAATTAAAATTTTATTGTGCAAGAAATGGGTTATGCCACTAAATTTATGTTTAAGAAAGACTTGACGGCAGTTATGTTAAGTGGGAAACAATTCAGAAAAGATCTAGATACAATTGCTAAGCATAGTCCTCTATTGGGAGCATCTGACATTGAAGAAGAAAGTAGTAGTCCAAAGATGCTCAAAGGTGTACCGCGGCTTGTAGATTAAGGAAATGCAAGAATACCACATCCATCCACTCCATCTTGGTCATCACCTCCACCTCACACGCCTACACCTCCACCTCCACCTCCACCTCTGCTATTAAGCATGGAGAACACTATGAAAATGTCGATATTGAGAGGTTTGGGGACAGAAAACCCTGACCAATTCTAGTTTTTAGTAGATGTTGTGTGGAAGTCACACCAAATAACAGATGATGATCTGAAGAAAGCACAGTTGGTCATAGCATTACAAGGAAGGACATTGAGTTGGTAGATTAAGTACAGTACAACTCATCCAGCTGCATTGTTGAAAGACACAAAAGATGTGATGAATAATGAATCTAGAAGGCCTAAGTCTCAAGCCCAGTTTCTGATTGAGGTCAAAGAAATTAAGAAGAAGGTGAATGAATTTGCATGGTATTTTGATCAATGGTTGAAATGTCTGCTACAAGAGGCTAATCTACAGATATCGGATGAGCAGCATAAGGATTGGTATATTGGTTTTCTATTACCATACTTGAGATTACCATTGTCACAAGAGAAGCTTGGATCATAAACTGAAGTGCTGGAAATTGCTATGAAGATGGAGGCTTTGCCCATTCAAGATATGAATTGGGAGTGCAATAGATACAATCGTGGTTGGCTAGCTTGCATATGGAGTTGCAGGATCTCAAAAAGAGGAAAGAGGTCCAAAATGAGACCCATGCTAAAGTATGGTTCTTAAAGTGAAAAGGAAATGGTCATGACAAGGATCATTGCCTGGTATATTACAACTACCTAATTAGGGGAGGTCCTATCCCCCTGAAGCCAAAAATACCATTGGATCGAGTAATGGGTAGTGCCATGGAATGTTATCTGGAAGATAATAGGAAAACACTCAACAAATAATTGTCATTTGTTGCAGAAGTTTTTAAAGACTCCCCAACAACTATTTTACAATTTATGTAAGTCTGTGGGTCATGATGAGTGAAATTGCTAAAGCTATGAGTTATTGATGGATATAACCCTGACATATAAAGTACAGGCTAAGACACATCCACGTCAGGCTCAAGGAGCACCTACAACGCATGGAGGATTCCAAGGACGAGGAAGAGGACGAGGGGGAGGAGCTAAAAGAGGTCGTAGATAGATTATTTATTACAATTGTGAGGAACCAAACCACCTTGCACAAGATTGGTAGAACTTGACACACATCTCTTGTCAATATTTCCGACAGTTTGACCATGTTATAGAGGATTGCCCTGTACTCATCGCAAAGATGCAAGATAAGAATAAATATCAGCCCACTCAGAACATCCAGATGATGAGGTCAGAACCACACGAGGATGACCCCAACATTAATACAGTTACACGAAGCAGTATAACTACTGGGGAAGATAATGCCATAGGGAAATAGCTAGAAAAGAATCCTTGGGTGTGCAGGGCTACTTACAAATATATTAAATTTGATTTGCATAAGGCAAAAGAAACATTTATGGAGGCGAAGAAGAGCTTTGTGGATTCAAGAGCTTCCACATCAAAGAATCAGAGTGCGCCAATAGAAAATCCTGAAGAGGTCATTTTTGTGCAAGAAATCAATCCATTAGTATTGACATCCTTGTTATAGACCTGCATGAAGCTCTAAAGGGACGAGAAAGCAATGGAGGAGCTGTAAGATTTAATTAGCAAGGGTAAGTTGTAGCCTGAACAACATGTAGTGCATAAAGTAGACAAAAGTAAGAAAAGGACTCGTCGGGAGATGAGATTTACTGCACAAACCAGAGAAGTTTAAATGGACCAAGTGATCCTAGATTTTGGATATGATGTGAATTGTTTTTTTAAACAAACCTAGGAAAGAATGGGAAGTTCAGTGCTATAGTGGTCCCCAATTCAACTACTAATGGTGAACCAATAGAAAGCTATTCCTATGGGACACTTATATGGAGTAACTATAGACATTGAAGAAGTACGTGCTATAGTTGATTTTGAGGTAATCGAAATAGTGTGTGATAGTAATCCCTACACAACACTGCTTGGAATCGATTGGGCATTTGATATGAATGTGGTCATCAACCCAAAGAAGCATAGCATGATGCTTGAGAGGAAGGAACTATGAGCCATTGTTCCATTAGATCTAGCAAAGGGTGTGAGGTATACTGAACTATTCTAATATTACTATGAGGATGATGATATCAAGCAAACCTACAAGCTTACTATGCGGAACGAGGATTGGATCAATCCTATGGTAGATGGAAGAATTACTTGGGAGAAGGATAGCTCTTGCAAATCAGATTCAGATGAGGAGCTCGAGCATTGGAAGAATAGATTGCATGAAGTGTCAATGCTATGATGCAATAGACTTACTAAGTCACTCTGATGTATATCCAATGACATATGAAATTTACCATATTGTGATGGCTTAGAAGATGTAAATTGTTTCCATATAAATTTGAAAGGGATGTACCAAAGGAACATCAGTTCCAAGAATTAGACATCACACTGAGAGCTATGATTTCTAGATGGTGGGGTACACATAAGAACAACTTTGCAAACTAGAAGGAGTATCAAGTTGTGATTTGGTTATGCAAATGCTTACCTTACTGAAAAATAAATAGGGAAAGATGATTCAAACAAGCATATGGAAAGAGGAACCACAACCTGAATGGGTACATATATTCTACCATACCATGGATACTATTCCAATGAATTGGTATTTAGAAACCGAGTTGTGACATGGAACCATGGAGTGGGATGTCCTAAAGGAATGCTTTTTTCTAACCTTCATTTTTGAGGACGGATTCGAGTGTATTGATGAAACATTACAGGAGATCAAGGTTGCAATATTTAGAACACCTATAGAGCCTATTATGTGGGTACAACCAGACTGGAGTGCGTAGTTGTTCCATGCTCTAGAGTGCTACAATGTTACCACAGAAGAAGGTGAAGAAGACTCCAGGAATAATAGTATACCTGAGTCAGAGGGACAACTCAAAGTAATTGGGCCTAAGGTAGAGGTTCTTGAAATTTCAAAACCATTAAAGACCAAGCAAGTGAACAATGGGTCAGAAGTGCAGCCGAAGTTCATGAATATAGGAGATTACTTGGATGAGGACACAGTTGAAAGGTCGCAGAGTTATTGCAGGAATATCAAGACTTGTTTACAACAAAGTTTTCTGATATAAAGGGGATAGTAGGTGATCTAGGCATTATGAAGATCAATCTGAAGCCAGATGCAAAGCCAGTAAAGTAGTGCCCATACCGATTGAATCCTAAATACAAAGAAAAGGTGCATGAGGTTCTTATTAAAGCAAACATGACCACTCTTCAAGTTGCAGTCAATGACTGCAACCAACTGTTTGAGCATAAAATGGAGAATCATGTGGAACTCATTACAGGAGGATCCATACTTGCACACGATTGAACCAGACATCCGTGAAAAATAGTTGTAGTTTGATGAGATTAGGGTGACAGCACAAACCATAGCACTTGTGAAAAGGTTCACTAGACTTCAAGAAGGGAAGTTCATATAGACCCAGGTTGATGAGTTGTGCCAGAAGGCTGCTATTATTTCCTCAAGGATATATCCATGGGCCAACGAGGCAAGATAATTTTCACAAACCTTTCAAAGCAAGCTCAAAGATCTACAACAAAAAAAAATAACCAAGGGCCTTGTAGTCGAAGGTCCAACCATAGGTAAATTGGTTGAAATAGTTCATCAGGCCACTGCACAAAGAACAACAGATATTCAAGCACTGAAGATCGAATTCAATGATCTGCAAGAAAAGATTTTGGCAATGCCAGTAGAGTGACTCAGGATGAGTCACAAATTTTTTTTGGGGGCCTGTTGGGATGGGGTCCCTTGGGTCAAATTTTGTTAAGTTTTGTCAAAACATGTAAAGTCTTCGCCTTTTGAGGAGCAAAGCACGAGTAGCACAAGTCAATAGGAGTCAAAGGGGATTTAGGAAGGTAAAATACCCTTACTTTGTTAGAGTCAATTTGTTTTTAGACCTACCCATGGTTCACAGACCATAATATTGTAATGAAGAAGAGTCATAGAAGAGTCATAATATAGGGGATAGAAGTAAGAATAGTGCATGATTTGGATCTACTTTTAACTATTTTGTACTTGGGTGAAGGGGAAGGCTCCTGCAGTTGTGTGCATGGAGACCTTGGTATGTCCGCAGCTGAGTGCATGAGCCCCTGCAGCTGTGTGTGTAGGGCTGGGAAGAATTGTAATTAAAGATATGGAGCATAATAAAGTCTTGTTTTGAAGAAATATATGTTTATCTGTATATCACTAATTTATCTTTGAATTTACTATATTTTTGATCTGTTGAATGCAATTAATCAGGAAAAATACTTATTAGATTCGCAAAGACGTATATATGTTTATTTATCCGATGTTATGCATGTTTAGCGTAATTGATGAAGGACATAAATTTGCTAACTGTTAATTACTGTAAAATCTAGGTTTTAAGGGTTAGGGTCCGTGAAGGTCAAGATAAATCCCTAAGTTGGCATAAGCACATCACATGGTCCTCTGAATGCAGAAACCCAGTTCTAGCATCCCCCAATACTTCCTCGAGTGAGATTGCAATCTGTGTTATGTGAGTTGTTGTTGAAAGGGTCGATAATGTAGGGTTTTGTTGGTTAGTGCAGCTAACTCTGACCTTGGGTCCAAGCCTCGTCAAGTCAGCACCTTCAAATAATGCTTTCGTTTCTTCCAAGAACAAACATAAGAAAGGTGAGTTAAAAGCAAAGAAAATTATAGCTAATGCTTTACAAGATCATTTACTTGCATATGTTGGAAATTTGAGGAATTCTAAGGACATGTATGATAATATTGTTGGCATGTATGAAGTCAGTAATTTGAATGAAATCCTATCCTTGAAAGATCAATTCAAATATATTAAGATGAATAAAGTATATTTTGTCTAATAATACATTATGAGATATCTTGTCTTAGAGATAAATTGCAAAGAGTTTGGGAAACTGTGTCTGACATAGAATTGGTGATTATAGATCTTAGAGATCTCCCCTACATTTGGGAAACCTCATTACTACTATAATAAACATTAATACCTTCCCATCATTTGATGATATTGTTGGAAAGATCACTGAAGAAGAATCAGTGATGATATCTAGAGGCATGATTGAAAATCATGAAGAAGGAGATCCCATTGCATTCATCAATCAAAACAAGAAGAAAAAAGGAAAAGGAGGTCCTTAACATTCAAGGATGCCTCCTCCTAGAATCTCAAAGAGAAGGAATGATAGAGAATCATCGCGCATTGAATGTTGTAAGTGTCAGAAGAAATGTCATTATGCTCGATATTTCCCCGAGAAGAATAAATACCCATGCTACAAAACTAGAAGTGACAATAATAGGTTTGATGATCGAAGAAGAAGAGATGATTTAAGGAATGGTCACAATGGAAGAGATGAAAGAAGAAGAAGAGATGGTCCATGTGATAATGAAGAAGATCATTGCCCTCAAAACAAGTCAAGATACTCCATGTATGAAATTAATGTTGGCAATCAATCTGAATATATTCATATTTATTCCCTCACTTGTTCCTCTCCCCCAAATTCATGGGATAATTGGTTGGTTGATAGTGGGGTTACTCATAATTTCTATGGGTATAAGGAAGTTCTCTATAATTTGGTAGAGATGGAGTGAAATTTGAAAATTACCCTTGGAGACAACTCCACTGATCTTGTTAAAGGATTTGGCTTCATCAAATTTCATTTGAATTCCAAGGAATCTATTTTTCTCCATGATGTGATGTACGCATTAGGTTTGAAAAAGAATTTGGTATAAAATATCATCTTTGGAAGACAAAGATATGAGGGTTTCCTTAATCAATGGAAAGGTTCTTACTTTGCCTATTGGAAATTCTATGATAGATGCATTCACATTCAAATTGAGATTTGAAGGACTCTATAGAATCACTGGTAGAACTAACATAACATTGGTCCATGATTCTAATCATGTAAGCGAGCTATGGCATTGAAGATTGGCCCATCTACATTATGACGCTCTTCAAAAATTGAATAAATTGGTCTGTGGTATTCCTGATGTTCAAACCCAACATGATGGATGTGGAGTACTAAAGAAGGTATGCTTTTGGTAATTATTTCGGCATCTTTTCATTAGAACTTACAAACCTTTTTGCATCATGAACTCGGAAAACGATAAAGAATTGTAATAAAACATGTGAGATTAATATGCAAGACGAAAACATTGACAATTGTCATTTCCTTATGCAGGAAGAAGGAAAAACGAGAAGTTTTCGTTCCAAAGGAAAGGACAAGGATGGGTTAGCTGGTGTCCCTTTGACAGGAGACTGTATGCAAACAAGGCGAAGCAAATCAAAGCAAATAAGCCCTGGAAAGGAAGTGGAGATATCGACTCGGCGCAGGAAAGAAAAGAGATGACTGAGGACTAACAGTTCGGCGAATCCCTTAGGATCCTTGATCCTGAGGGATCATTGTTTTATCTATTTTCTGCACTTAGATATCTTGCCTTCACCCTTATAAAAGGGGTAGCACTGTTAGCTCAAGGGAGGAGAGGTTGTTATGCTTTATGTAATTTCCTTTTAAGATCAAAACATTGATCATTGAGTCTCGTTAAGAACTGATCTATTGTAATTTCACTTTATGCATTAATACAAACTTGGTTACTATTTCATCTTTGAGTCTGGAATAACTTCAAGTGGTGTACCCCTAGAGGCCAAGGGCCTGGCCCTGGATGACACTTACTCTTGTACCATTACATTTGGTTTATGTGTGGTTTGCTTATCAACGTTATTTGGTAATCTGATGTGTTTTGTAAGTTTACATCACATGCTCTGTTATGCTTAAATTCTTAAGGTTTCTAAAGACAGAACTATTGTATTGACTCTACATCGTATCACTGTTCCTTTAGGTGTTGATATAATACTGCTAGTCTTTACAGAATACTATTGCTGTTTAATTACAGAGCCTTTGTGTTGTGCACTTGTTCATTAACATTATGGAATTCATCTTGGAAGTTATTTTCTTTGCAATTGATGGATCTATAAACAATGTTGTTCTATTTTGAAATGCAGTCGTACCCTTTCTAACTGAGATTGATAACTAGATCATATTACTATTAAAGTGTGCTGTGTGTATATATGGTTTTTAAGTGCTATTCTATAACTCATCATTAATCAGTGCTGTTCCATTTTGGTGTGTTATTCAATCCGCCCTTAAGAGTGAAGGATTTTTTTTTATTCCTGTAGATTACGATTAGTGCATTTGATCTTATAAACTAAGGTGTTACTACTTGTTAGACTTAGTTGTTGTTCTATTTCTTAACTGTTGTTCCATTTCAGGTTTGCTATTCCATTTCATGTTTGTTGTTCCATTTCTTAAGTGTTGTTCATTTCTTATCTTCCGTTTCATTTCTTGTCATTTGTTATTTTGGTGTGAAGAACGATCTCAGGCTGTAGTGAGCATTGACATCTACTGTCCGGCTCCTAGATCCACGATCTATTCTCTAGTTTCCTTTTCCATCAGTTTCCAAAGGGATATGTTATTGCAATCGAACCCTTGACTAATAAATTTCTTAGTTTTCTGAATGTGTGGTTTAATCTTTTGAAGTAGTTAGCTGTAAACAAGCATCTTTTTACTCTTGTATTTTCAAACATTGTACTACTAGCATTACTCTAGCAAATGATAGCCTCAGACTGAGACACTCTTTGAAATAACAAAATGTTCTTGGATTGACATATTAATGTGAGGTAATTAGAGGTGAAAGAGACCCTTTTTATAGCTCCACATTTTGGCGTCGTTGGCGGGGAAAGAGTGTAGCCATTTGTTCTTTTTTTAGAGTAGTGTACGAATCTGTTAGGGAAGAATTGGGTTTTGAAAACATAAGGTAAGAACCTACGTGTGGAGCATGTAACAGCCCTGCTCCTCTGCCCGCTTTCCTACAGACTTGTTGTTTTTTTGTTTTTGATAGAATTTAGTAGTTAATTTGTGTGCATGACTAAGCAGAAAAAGCCAGAATAGAATTCCAAACCTCTACCCAAGCCGGAAAAAGCTAAGGGGCCTGTGACCCTTGGCCAACCAACCTTCATAGATGAAATCTTCAAGAAAGCAGAACCTCAGCCCTCAATAGGACCCAGGAAAGTTATTTCTACACAACCTACTAGTTCCCTTCAGGCCACAAGCTCACCATCTATAGCCTTTGCTGAGGTGCATAGTCAAACTGAAGAGCAAGACTTTCAAGAAATTGAAAATTCTACTCTAGAACTATTGCACGAAGGTAATTTCAGTAATCGTTGTGAAGGAGGAGGAGAGACAAGGGAAATCGAGGAACCGAGATCTCCTCTTGAGACAACTCAGCCATTGAACAACCCAGACAAGGGAGGTGCTCCAAAAATCATCTTTGAAGAAACTCAAACTCCTCAGACATTAGGCACTCTCATTATCCCAGATAGAGGAAGTGCTATTACAACTATTCTTGTTAAAGCCATCCCCTCTCAACCTAGGAATACCCTCCTAGATATCCCAGAAGTTATTGGCATATATTCGACCCAATGGCTCAAAACCAGCCAAACACCCAAACCTCTACATTACAATACCCCATAGTGGATTATGCAGCAAATGTGCCTATAAAAGCAATCCCTCTTCAACATATCCCTACATTCCATGACCTTACATCAGAAGAACCGGATGCATTTTTATTTGAATTCGATGTGTTGTGTAGGGGATATGATCACACCACCAACCCCCAGAAACTGAAACTATTTCCCTCTACACTAAAAGCGGCTGCTTTAAGATGGTTTATGGGATTAGGTGGCGAGGTTATAAATAACTGGGATCAAATGAAAGAATATTTTCTAAAAAAATATCAGGACTATTGCAGGTCTAGAGAACTGAAGGACGAAATATTCCAAATGATAGCTAGACCAAAAGAAACATTAGAGGAGTATGTGGAACATTTTCAGTATAATCTACAAAGATCTCCTTATGCATCACTGCCTTTACCTGATAATGTGTTAAATACAACATTAATAAGGGGCATGAAGGAACAATGGATTGAAACATTAAACATTATGGGAAAAGGAGATATTTATCAAGAAAGTTTTGCTGACATTATTGATTTATGTATCAGGAGCTCGAGAGGCAGCACAAGAGTAAAACTGGCAGAACATGATCGGTTTGTAAGAGATAATAAAATTTTGTCAGAAGGAGTAACGCGTGTAGAAATTGGAAATTTGTTGGAAAATTTTAAAATTGATATACTAAGGACACTAACTACACAACTTGATATTATGTAGGCCAAACAGAAGCAAATGGAGGCAGAACAGAATTTGGCAATCTTTTGTTCCCGATGCAGGAAAAAGCATAGCCATAAGGAGTGTCCACGGGATGCAATCCAAACATGTGCCATCAGCACAAAAGATCACCTTACGGAGAGCTGTCCCTCACTTCCTGGATTGAAAGCAGTATATAAGGAAGTAGAGGAAGAGCCAGAATCAGTGTATTTGCTCAACCAATGTCGTCAGTGGCAGCTGCTACAATCTGGTATGTTTCCAGACCCAACTTCTTCTTTTCAGCCTCTACAGTATAATGCTCAACAATATAATATGTGGCAAAGTCAATTTCAATCCCCATTTCCAAACTGGTCACCACAATCGTTTCCTTCCTCAACCCCATGGCTTAATCAGGCAAGTCAACCTGGTTGGCCGAATCTTCCTTATACCCCACCATATTGGAAAAGTAACGCATACCCACCACAATGGACTCCCTCTACTTCACAAAGTTTAGCCTAGAAGACAAACTGGCAGAGACCAATGCATCAGCCAGTAGGAACCATTCTGCTTCCTCAACCTACACTGCCAGCCTTACAACAAAATCCCCAGTCTAATCTGAGATCGCAACTCCCAGCCCAACCCAACCCTAATCCAAATAACAGACCGGTCCAATTTGTCCAAATCATAGAAACACCAGAAGTAGGAGCCGATCTGAGGGAGTGTAATGATCTTCAGTTAAGATCTGGGCATATTATTGAAACCGAGGGAGATAAGACAGTTCAGGTTGAAAATTAGTTACCTAGAGAACATCTATCACAAGAAGAGGATGTGAATAAACAACAAACTCATAATCAAGCAACCACGTCCTCTCCCCTGTCCCCAGAACGATTAGTCATACCTTGACCTATACAATATCTTGATTTTGACAATCTGGGAGGATTACAAAATTTGTACATAAAAATTCCATTCCTCCAAGCCATTCAACACATCCCAATATACACAAAAACTATCAAATAATTGTGCATAAAGAAACCAAGGAATATAAAAAATAATCCAAGAGTCCAAGTAGTCAGCACTCTATCTGACTTATTATCAGGAAAAGAAACACCCATTAAATACGAAGACCCAGGAAATCCAATAGTAACTGTGCAAATTTATGGTCAGACCCTTTCCAATGCCTTAGTTGATCTAGGAGCTGCAATCAATATCTTAACAACCACTACTTGCCAAAAGCTAGGCATTACATCTGTAGAACCCACCTCTACCTTGCTAGAATTGGCTGACCCAACTATGGTTAGGCTAGAGGGCACACTACATGATGTCATGGTCTCTATTGACTCCTAGGAATATCCAACCAATTTTCTGATAATAAATCCCAAAACCCGACTTGATGGACATCTAATGATTTTAGGTAGACCTTGGCTTGCCACTGTCGATGCCTATATTGGCTATCGGCAAGGAAATATGATCATAACCAAAGGAGAAAATATCAAGAACTTAGTTCTATATCCTCCAGTGCAACAAAGTGTCACAATAGTCAAAACTAATAGGCACCCTGTATCATACCTTACTGATAACATTAGATCTCCATTAACTATACAAGATGCACTTGACTTCAAAGACCAAACAGAAGATGATGCCATTAATAATTTCATTAGTCAAATTGAAGTCACATCCCGCACACAATGTCACATGATAAAAGCAGCATTTGATAGTGAATTAGAAGAAGATCCTCTTAAAGATACACATGATCATACAATACTTGTTACCTATGTTGCAAATAGTAAAATTGTGGAAATTAAACCGTGAAAAACCTTAAACATTAATTCCAACCTCACATCCAATCAAGAAATGAAGCTCATCCATGTATTGAGGAAATATAAAGAAGCATTTGCATGGGGCTACCCTGATATGAAAGGAATTGACCCCTAGTTATGTACGCACCACATTTACATAGAAAAAGATGCAAGACCTGTTCGTCAGCCTCAGAGGAGACTAAACCCTCATCTAAAAGATGTGGTAAAAGCTAAACTTCAAAAACTTTTAGATGTCAATTTCATTTATCCTATCTTTGATAGTAAATGGGTCTCTCCGCTTGTGGTCGTACTAAAAAAGAATGGGAAATGGAGAATATGTGTGGACTACGGGGAGCTAAATAAAGCAACACAAAAAGACCACTTCCCTCACCCATTCATCGATCAAGTATTAGACACTTTGGCAGGAAAGAAATTCTTCTCTTTCCTGGATGGCTTCAATGGATACAATCAGATTCAGATTGCCCTTGAAGACCAAGACAAAACTACTTTTACTTGTTCTTGGGGAACATTTGCCTATTGAGTTTTACCTTTTGGCTTATGCAATACTCCTGCCACATTCCAAAGGGTTATCCTCAACATTTTTTCAGAATTAATAAATGAAGGACTTGAAGTATACATGGATGACTTTACACCATATGGAGATGATTTCAATCCAGCACTGGATACACTAGAAAAAATCCGAAAACGCTGCATTGCTACCAGGCTTTATTTAATCCATGAAAAATGTTATATGATGATGACGGAAGGACTTATCCTAGGACACTATATTTCAGTAGGTGGCATTCAGGTAGACCCAGCCAAAATCCAAATACTTTTGCTTATTCCCACCCAACCACTCAAATGGAGGTATGCAGTTTTCTTGTATTTTATGGTTATTATAGGAGGTTTATAGAAAATTATTTGCATATTGCTGCACCTTTGTATGCACTAACTAGTAACGTTGATTTTCTTTGGACAGAAAAATGTGAATGTGCTTTCAAGGATCTGAAGAAGCTAGTATCCACAACCCCAGTCCTTCAAGGAACAAATTGGGATTTTCCATTTCATATATCATCTGATGCCTTAGATACAGCCATTGGAGCAATCCTTGGGTAGGAAGAGGATAGAAAACCATATGAAATTTATTACATCAGCAAAAATTTATCCCCTACTAAATTAAACTACACTATTACTGAAAAGGAATTTCTAGCTGTAATACATGCTGTCAATAAGTTCAGACATTACATTACTGGATATCCTATTACCTTGTACACAGATCATTCTGCCATAAAATATTTAGCAAACAAGCCTATCACAAATGGTAGAATAACTAGATGGTTGATTTTATTGCAGGAATTTGATATTACAATCAAGAATCGACCTGGAAAAGAAAATTCTGTAGCCGATTTTCTCTCAAGAATGTCGAAGCCAATTAATGCAGCAACAACTAAAGATCAATTTCTCGATGAGCATATCTTTGTTGTGGTTGTTCAAACACCCTGGTATGCTAATGTTGCCAATTACCTAGTAGTAGGTAAACTACCAAAGCATCTAACCCCTAATGAGCAAAAACAGATTGTTCAGAAGAGTACTCGATTTTCTTTGATTGGGGGCTATTTGTTCCACACAG
Organism: Pinus taeda; assembly: GCA_000404065.3. Classification (NCBI taxonomy): domain Eukaryota; kingdom Viridiplantae; phylum Streptophyta; class Pinopsida; order Pinales; family Pinaceae; genus Pinus; species Pinus taeda. The sequence continues at coordinate 198,119 of APFE031517972.1, forward strand.
GGGCAGACATGCATATCAGGAGATGCATTCGAGAAGATGAAATCTTTGACATTTTAAAAGCCTGCCATGACGGACCATGTGGCAGACATTTCACTGGTCACAGAACTGGACATAAGGTGTTGCAAATAGGTTATTATTGGCCCACGATTTTCAAAGATGCAAAGAAATTCATCCAAGCCTGTGACAGTTTCCATAGAGCAGGACGCCCTGGTCAGTCTGATGAGATGCCTCTAAAACCACAACTAGTCATGAACCATTCGAGCGATGGGCTCTTGATTTCATTGGACCAATTAACCCATCATCAAACTAGAAAACATATATTTTTGTGGCAACAGAATATGTCACCAAGTGGGTTGAAGCAGAGGCATTGCCAAGAGCTACAGAGGACTCTGTCATATAGTTCATGTTCCATCTATTTGTACGTTATGGCCTTCCAAGGGAGATAATTACGGACGGTGGACCATAGTTTTCTGGGAACAGAATAGCTGCAACACTCAACAACTATCATGTCTAGCATAGAATCACTACTCCATACCACCCACACGCAAATGGGCAGGTAGAAAGTAGTAATAAAATAATAGAGGCAATCCTAATGAAAACCATTGCGTCACATAGATGTGATTGGGCTGCCAGACTACCTAAAGCACTGTGAGCTTATAGAACAACATGGAGAAGCACCACTAGTTACTGACCTTATCAATTAGTGTTTGGAAAACAACACATTTTCCTGATAGAATTCGAAATCCAAACATTACGAACAGCACAGGAAGTTGGCTTAGATATGACCGAGGCACAGATTAATCGATTACAACAGATCAATGAGCTGGACGAAATTAGGCTCTCTGGACTTCAAAACACTGCCCTGATCCAGCAGCAGTGAGCTAAATGGCATGATACTCTCATTAAAAATAAAGTCTTCCACGAAGGAGACTGGGCTCTTTTGTATGACTCCAGGTTTCAGGACTTCCCCGGGAAACTCCAGACTTTTTGGTTGGGACCATACGAAATCCAGAAGGTACATGACAATGGTACCCTTACTCTAATCACTATTGACGGTTCTGGATATGCCTTCAAGGAAAATGGCCACCGAGTTCGTCTCTATCGCAAACCACTCACTCAGGAGTCCTTCTGCTAGCAGCTATGCCGAGACTCTGATATTGAAATTTTGGGGGAGGGAGAGAAGTCTTCCTCACCTATAATTAATTAAGAAATTGATTTCTTTTTACAGTTTGTACATAATTTATTTTCCTTTATTGAATCATTTTTGTACATATTTTTGAATCAACGTTTTACCGTTACTATTTTTTGTTGTTCCTTTTCTCAAAAGAACAACATTTTCTTCCAGCTGTTCCTTTTTCAAAAGAACAACCTCCTTTGGATCAGCCGTCATTTTGCTGTATTTTTGTTCTTTTTCTTTATTTCTGTGTTTTGTTGTTCCTTTTCGAAAGGAACAACATTTTTGAGTTCTGTTGTTCCTTTTCCAAAGGAATGACATTTGTTTGCTTTGTTGTTCCTTTTCCAAAGCAACAACATTTTCGATTTCTGTTGTTCCTTTTCCAAAGGAACGACATTTGCGTGTTTTTTTGCTCCTTTTCAAAAGGAACATCATTTTCGATTTCTGTTGTTCCTTTTCCAAAGGAACAACATTTGCGTGTTTTACTATTCCATTTCCAAAGGAACAACGTTTTTTATTTATGTTGTTCCTTTCCCAAAGTAACAACATTTGTGTGTTTTGCTATTCCTTTTCCAAAGGAACAACATTTTCAGTTTCTGTTGTTCCTTTTCTAAATGAACGGCATTGGTGTGTTTTGTTGTTCATTTTCCAAAGGGACAACATTTTTTATTTCTGTTGTTCCTTTTCCAAAGGAACAGCATTTGTGTGTTTTGTTGTTCCTTTTCCAAAGGAACAACATTTTCGGTTTCAGCTGTTCCTTTTCCAAAGGAACGGAATTGGTGTGTTTTGTTGTTCCTTTTCTAAAGGAACAACGTTTTTCTATTTTTGTTATTCCTCTTCCAAAGGAACGGCATTTGCGTGTTTTTCTATTCCTTTTCCAAAGGAACAACATTTTCGGTTTCTTTTGTTCCTTTTCCAAAGGAATGGCATTGGTGTGTTTTACTGTTCCTTTTCCAAAGGAACAACATTTTCGATTTCTGTTGTTCCTTTTTCAAAGGAACGACATTTGTGTGTTTTGTTGTTCCTTTTCCAAAGGAACAGCGGTTTCAATTTCTTTTGTTCCTTTTCCAAAGGAGCGAAATTTGTATGTTTTGTTGTTCCTTTTCCAAGGGAACAACATTTTAGATTTCTGTTGTTCCTTTTTCAAAGGAACAACATTTGTGTTTTCTGTTGTTCCTTTTCCAAAGGAACAACATTTGTGGTCTTTTGTTGTTCCTTCTTCCAAAAGGGACACCACTTGCACTCTTTTGCTCTCCCTTTCAAATAGCTTGTTCCCCTTTCTGCTCTAAATTAAGGATGCTTATTGTCCCTGTTCTTTCAAGTCTTTTAGAATACATCTATGCACTTATGCAATGGATACAAGATCACAACATACTGAAATTAGTTAATCATAAAATTGCTATCTTTATAAGAAATTGCTCTGAATTAGTAAGGGGGCAAAAGGAAGGACAAGCTTATTAATTATCTTTTGTTGTCATTGTTCTACTAATTCTGCTCTAATTGGTTATCCTTATCATGTTGGTCCCTTTTAATCCTCTTTGATTATTATTCAGGAATAAGAGAAAAGGGTTTATATCTTCCTATTGATATGTTAAGACTTCTTCCACCATTCCTACTCTTAAGGAGTGTTGAACCACCCTTTGTGTATAAAGAGGGAAATTACTTTATGAAAAAGAAAGAAAAAAAGAGCAAACAATGATGTCTTAATGACTTATAAGTTGTCAAATGCAGGATAGGGGGTCTCATCAAGAGCCAACCTACCATGAGCATGAGGACGAAAGTGAAGTGGCATTCCCGCTATGGCCACCACACCAAGGATATGGTCCAAAAGGTATATCAAATAAAGAACCCTTGGAACAAGAGGTCTCATCACGAGCTGGCCTGCCCACCTTTCGCTCCTTCCTCGTGAATGGCATTATGGCTAACTGGTCACCAAGCCAGCATAATGGCCTACATTTTGACATTACACAACATTTCCTAATCATACACAACGGATCATGGTTCCATGGCTGAAATAAACAACTCTACCAAGGTTATGGACACCTGTCGGCAGCAGAGCATTGTTAATGGTATTGAAGTCACATTATTTACACCAATAGGTAGTTATTAGCACCCTTTTGTTTCTTATGCCTTATTAATCAATTATATATTATTTCCCAAACCATACAATGCATGAATATCTATTACCACCAATCATGATAGAACAATTGACAATGACCGCATGAGACTCTGTATCCATTGCAGATGTCATATCCCCAGCCTCGCATCATATCACCGCAGTCTCTTATGTATTAAGCGACCCAACTCTACGCCTCGAATTTGGTAATTTGCTACTTTTGTAAACATGGCATATTGCCATATGCTCTTCCTTAAGGACTCTGTTTCAGAACGGGTGTTGCTCCTTTATTTGACGGCCGGGACAACCTATCACATTGTGGGGGGGGAGGTTAACCTCATCATTCCCTGGATTACGTGTCAGATCACTATTCGGGAAGATGTGTACTGGGGTATAGCACGGCTCAATGGTATACTATTTTTTTATTTTTCTGCATGACTTGTTGTTCATAACCCATTTCCATTGTATACTCTGCAGCATTATATTTTGATCGAGTCTTGTATTTGTCAGCCTCACTATTTTTTAACAACTTGAACAACTATTGTTCCATTGAGAGTTTACAGCGAAACCATAAACATGGGAGGAAGATCGATTCAGAGAGAACCACAGGTGTTAACAATCTCTGCTGCTACCCGGGAAATCCTGACAAGAGCAAGGTGGCTGACTTATCTCAACCGCTTGCAGGAGTCTAACAAGACTGTGGCAATTGAATTCTTGCAGAACTTGCAAGAGGACCAGTCCACAATGAGGAGGAGACGCATAGCAGTCACCGACAACATAACCGCAGAAGTCTTAGGACTACCAGTCGCTGGACCTGTATGGACGTTAAAGAAGGAGAGATTGCAGGAGATATTAGAAATCTTCCAGGACGAAGGCCAGAGCCTTGCAATTAGAGGAAAGGGGGTTTTTCCAGCAGCATTAGGAGAGTCATGGGTGGAATTGGAAAATACCATTCAAAGCTACATCACCTGTGAAGGTAGAAAAGACATGGTAAGACCACGACATCTTAAACTCTTAGCTGTACTAAAGAAAAAATGCTCTGTAAATTTACCTGCATTTTTTAATTCATTACATCATGGCGTTGCATGGCGCATAAAAAAGGCACAGCATGTAGAGTCAGTTGTTAGTCATCATGGGTTGATACGGTTAATAGTCAACCATAGCCTTACCCAGCAGCAAAGCAACTGGGAAGAGCTAATTGCCATTATAAATGAAGGATTGACCACACCATCCCCAAAATGTAAGCATGCCACCAGTACACCCGAGCGTCCAAAAAAACGCAGGAAATTGGTGTGGCTAGCACGGCTACGAGGGAGGCTAGAGAAGTCCCAAGAAAACACCAGCCAACCGGTAGAGATAGAAGATGAGCAACCCCCACGATTAGAAGGGGAAGACGATGAGAAAGGAATGCAGGAAGAAGAGGAAGGAGAAAAAGAAGAAGAAGTCGAGCAATCTGAAGAAGAAGGAGAAAAAGAAGAAGAAGCTAAGCAATCTGAACAGGAGGAGGAAATGAAACAGCAGGAAGGTAGCCCATTGCAGGACCCACTGGGAGAAGATGAATTGGCCAAAGTTTGGCCAATATGGGCGAATATGGCCAACCTTCCAGTCCATCAGACCTCCATGCTGAAGAAAAACATCAGGAGGAAAACACACCTGAAGAATCACATGCAAAGGAGGCAGAAGAAGAGAATCTACTTGTTCATGATCAAAATATGTCAGGAGATGCTGAACAGGAACAATCTGTTCCTAGCCAGAAGACACCAAAAGAAATTCCAGAGGAAACGGGGGCAGAAAAGGAGGTCACCCAAGAAATAACAGAACCAGTTAGGGTTCTTTCCCTGGAACAACCAGAGCAGAGAAATGAAGAAGCACCCCAGAGAGAAAATCAGGGAATTAGTCACAGTCCAGGCTGCAGTGAACAACCTACTGTTCCTTTTAAGCAAATTAAGGAATTGCGAAAGGAACAGCAGAGATTAATGAATATAATAGTTCAACTCTACCAGCATATTAGGATTCTAAAAGTAAGGCAAAGGGTAAAAAGAACTTCGGGAAGGAAAAATGCAACCACTCCAGCAAAACCCCTCAAGACAAAGGGGCAGAGGACCAGAGTCCATCCTGCTGTTGAAAACCCTGTCAAAAACCAGGCTGTTGTTCCAAATGATGCTAAGAAATAGACTATTGTTCCAATTGAAAAGGAACAGCAATGGACTGATATTCATGTTAAGATAGAAATGGATGAGATGTTGACCCGCGATAAGGAAATTCAGATGGAGACACCACTTTCGGGAGTGATAAGAGTCATGAACTCAAAGAAACACAATAGGAAAATTCAGGTAAAACTCCCGGCTTTCACTGTTGCATGGAAAAGAGATCCAAAAACGGTAACCCTACGAAAGGGTTTGAAGCAAGCTCAGCAAGCAATAGAAAAGCGTAGAGAGAAAATGGTCGCTCGAGAAAAGTATGAAGAGCTACAACAGCAACTTAGGAACGTCAATCTATCTGAAACTCGGGCCTTTGAAGGGTGGCGAAGGGAAGAAGAGAAAGTCGCGAAGGTAACTCGTAGGTTAGATATAGTTATCAAGCAGATGGATACCTTATGTTCTATATACAATGACATCCTAGCATGTAGAGCCCCTACTAAGAATTATGCCTTGTTTTTAATGGAAAGATATTTGCAATTGAAAATAAAGGCTGTTAAATCAGGTGCTCCCATACAAATTAACACCATCAATGATTTTATAAACCGCTGTAAGCACTCTGGGGTAAAAGTTCAGAGACTAATGTGTGAGTTTTATTTACATAACCTTGTATTAGAACAGGAGACCGAGCTGAACCCTGGCCCTTTTGTTGGGGATATCCAATTACAAACATTTATTTCATTTGGGGTTAATCAAATTAAATGGATTAAAGCCTATAATGCTTTCCAAAGACAAGAAAACAGATTAGATTTGTGGATAAGAGCTGAGCCTAGGGATCCAGTAAAGTTGTGGAGAAAACATGGAAACCTCATGAAGACTCTAGGTGTAATTGAAGCATTAGGACCCATGCATGAGGCAATCATTTGGCAGGGATTAGAATACTTTTTCTATATCAAAGACCCTGCCATTGATGAGGCAAAATTTCGGTATCAAATCTCTAATCCGAATATCCAGCTCAGGGAACCATTTAAGTATGAAAATTTTAAACTAGCCGCCAATCGCTTGCACCTATATGGTGAAGTCATTTTGAGGGCAAGGCCATCCTGGTTAGGATATAGGTTCCGGAGTCCAATTATTTGGCACCCTGCACTCGAATACCAAACCCTGTATGAGATGCCTGAGGGTTAGACAGGCCATTTCTTTTAATACCTAGTTACGCATCATGGCTATAGGCCTTCACGTGAGATTCCATCTCCAGCCTACTCACTCACTGCCTTACACGTCAACTACAATGTTTTCATGAGGGCATGAAAAAGGGTAAGAAGGGGGCTGTGTGGAGTACTAAAGAAGGTATGTTTTTGGTAATTATTTTAGCATCTTTTCATTAGAACTTACAAACCTTTTTGCATCATGAACTCGGAAAATGATAAAGAATTGTAATAAAACATGTGATATTAATATGCAAGACGAAAACACTAACAATTGTCATTTCCTTATGCAGGAAGAAGGAAAAACGAGAAGTTTCAGTTCCAAAGGAAAGGACAAGGACGTGTTAACCGCTATCCCTTTGACGGGAGACCATATGCAAACAAGGCGAAGAAAATCAAAGAGAATCAGCCCTGGAAAGCAAGTGGAGATATTGGCTTGGCGAAGGAAAGAAAAGAGATGACTGAGGACTAACATTTCAGCGAATCCCTCAAGATCCTTCATCCTAAGGGATCGTTGTTTTATCTATTTTCTGCACTTAGATATCTCCACCTTCACCCTTATAAAAGGGGCAGCACTATTAGCTCAAGGGAGGAGATGTTGTTATGCTTTATGTCATTTCCTTTTAAGATCAAAACTTTGATCATCGAGTCTAGTTAAGAACTGATCTATTGTAATTTCACTTTATGCATTAATACAAACTTGGTTACTATTTCATCTTTGAGTCTGGAATAACTTCAAGCGGTGTACCACTATAGGCTAAGGGCTCAGCCCTAGAGGACACTTGCTCCTGTACCATTACGTTTGGTTTACGTGTGGTTTGCTTATCGACGTTATTTGGTAATCTGATGTGTTTTGTAAGTTTACATCACATGCTCTGTTATGCTTAAATTATTAAGGCTTCTAAAGACCGAACTATTGTATTGACTCTACATCGTATCACTATTCCTTTAGGTGTTGATATAATACTGCTAGTGTTTACAGAATACTATTGTTGTTTAATTACAGAGCTTTTGTGTTGTGCACTTGTTCATTAACATTACATAATTCATCTTGGAAGTTATGTTCTTTGCGATTGTTGGATCTATAAACAATGTTGTTCTATTTTGAAATGCAGTCGTACCCTTTCTAACTGAGATTGATAACTGGATCAGATTACTATTAAAGTGTGTTGTGTGTATATATGGTTTTTAAGCGTTGTTCTATAATTCATCATTAATCAGTGTTGTTCCATTTTGGTGTGTATTCAATCTGCCCTTAAGAGTGAAGGATTGTCGTTGATTCCTGTAGATTACGATTAGTGCATTTGATCTTATAGACTAAGGTGTCACTGCTTGTTAGACTTAATTGTTGTTCTATTTCTTAACTGTTGTTCCATTTTAGATTTGTTGTTCTATTTCAGGTTTGATGTTCCATTTCTTAATTGCTATTCCTTTTCTTATCTTTCGTTTCATTTCTTGTCATTTGTTATTTATGTGCGAATAACGATCTCAGGCTGTAGTGAGCATTGACATCTACTGTCCGACTCCCAAATCCACGATCTGTTCTCTAGTTTCCTTTTCCATCAGTTTCCAAAGGGATGGGTTATTGCTATCAAACCCTTGACTGATAAATTGCTTAGTTTTCTGAATGTCTGGTTTAATCTTTTGAAGTAGTTAGCTGTAAACAAGCATCCATTTACTCCTGTATTTTCAAACACTATGCTACTAGCATTACTCTCGTAAATGATAGCCTCAGACTGAGACACTCTTTGAAATAATAAAGTGTTCCCGGATTGACATATTAATGTGAGGTAATTAGAGGTGAAAGAGACCCTTTTTATAGCTCCACAATCGAGTATGTCCAAGTTGTGCCAATGGAAAAAATACAAGGGGCCCATTCCCCTCTAGCGAGAACAAGATGAATGCCATCCTCCAACTCATTCATCTTGATATATGTGATATGATGCCCATTTATTCTATTGGTAGCCATCTCTAATGCATCACCTCCATTGATGAATTATCAAGAAAGATATGGATATATTATTTGAAGCACAAGGATGAAGCCTTAGAAATGTTCAAGGACTTCAAAGCTTTCGTTGAAAATCAAATAGGGAAGAAAACCAAGATCTTCAAGTATGACAATGATGGAGAGTACATTTCAAATGAGTTCATAGATTTTTGCAAGAAAGAATGTATCAATAAAAGGATGATTGTTGCCTACAATCCTGAACAAAATGGATTAACCAAAATAAAGAACAGGTATAGTGTAGAAGTCAGTCATGCTATTTCCATGATCAAAAGTTGTCAAGGTTCCTTGGGGAGAAGCAACGAATGTTGTCGTATATGTTAAAAATAGGGTGCCTCATCAAGCATTGGACAACAATACCCCCAAAGAAGTGTTCACAGGTATCAAGCCTAATGTTTCCCATCTCTATATCTTTGGTTGTCCCTTATATGTTCATGTGTTGAAGGACAAATGAAACAAGTTGGAAGCTATAGGAAGAAAATACACGTTCATTGGATATTGTGAGAATTATAAAGAATTTAGAATATATATTCTTGGTCAAAGGAAGGTTGAAATTAGCATGGATGTAATTTTCAATGAAGATGCTTCCCTTGGGAAAGCAAGGCACCTTCCTCCAACTCCTCTTCCTAAGAAGAAGAATGATGATATGGATATTTTAGATGGTCCTTCCATGCCTGAATCCAAGAGAGATATTGTTGATTATTCCATGAAGCCCACATACCCTTTAGATCCTCCTCCATGTGCTCCTCCTCCTAGGAAGAGGCCACTTTGACTTCATGACACACTACAGGACGACTAGAGACGTGTTCTCATTCAAAGATCATTTAGAGAAAGCAAGAAGTCATGCAGGTACCAGAATATGTTATAGCTATGAGCACTATGATTAAATTCGAGCCTCCCAGCTTTGAAGAAGTCGTTAAATAACAAGTCTGGAAGGATGTTATGGTCAAAGAATGTGAACCAATTATGAACAGTGAAATATGGGATGTTTTGTCAAGATGGAATGGGAAATCTGTGGTGACTTCAAAATGGCTATTCAATATGAAACATGGAGTCAATGGAAGCATTGAGAAATATAAGACAACATTCATGGCTCAAGGATTCTCCTAGAAACGGGGAGAAGATTATGACGATATATTTTCACCTATGGCTCAATATACAACCATTCATTTGATATTTTCTCTCTCTGCAAGTCAAGGATGGACCTGAATCTTAAATGAGCTGAGAGGGTGGTAGTTGATGCTCTCTGATGAATCTTCTTCTTTAGATTCAAGAATGTTTTAGTAGATAGAGTTGAGCAGAGATGACATGATAATATGACACGATACATATGATTATTACATGATGCAGTTGGAATTTCTCCCTAGTTGAGAGGAAGTGTTAATTTCACAACTCAGTGACAAATTCTAACCATGGGACAATATTCCTCTTTTCGAGAGGACCAATTTTTATTATTTAAGCACTCAATTTGGACAAGGGAAAGTGTATTTTTGAATTAAAGGCCACAACGTCACATTTGATCAGGTTGAACCTAACAAGAAAATGGACACCCTTGGAAGCCTATAAATACTAGTGACCTCAAGCTCATTTGGAAATCACCAAGCATATTCTTCTTCTCTTCTTCATTGATTGGTTCTCATAGGTCTGAGGCTAGGTCAAGAAAATTGGCTCATACAAGTCCAAGATTACATGGTTTCAAGCTCCCATGTGTGTTAGCGTTTCAGTTTTTAACCATAGGCTTGACACAAGAAATTGTTGGCTATAACCATTGGCTTGCACGCTTGTAATTTTGGTAGGAAGCTCTCAGCCGTACACATACCTCTTATTCCATGTCATTGGGCTCTAGGGTTTAATTTTTGACATTTGGCCACATTTGACCAGAGTTGACCATAAACAGGAAAAGTCATCTGATCTAGATTGATGCTGGGAACATATTTTTGAATGTTGTTGGGTTAATTTTGTTGGCTTATTTTGTATTGGCTCATTGTACTCTCTGATGAACAATTTATGACAATCTAATAAAAGAATAATTACAAATGGTTTTCCCCATGGTGGTTTTTTCCCTAGCCGTCGATCGAAAATCTGGTGTCCCTTGTTGATGTGTTGATTTTCTCCTTTTTCATTGCATTTACTATTTTATTTTTAATTACTATTAATGATTGGAAATATTAATTATTGATGAATTATTTTTAATTGAAGAATTTATTTCGGCTAAATTAATTGAAACAACAAAGAGGATTCTAAAATTTAATAGATACTCTGTGAACAAAGTGAAGTAAATGGTGTATTTCAATTAAAATTAGTGCACATGTTTAGGGGAAACAACATCTTTCCCTTGACCTAAAAAAAGGGGGAGTGGTTCCAAACAAGAGAAATAAGTTGGAGACATTTAACATTACAAACAAATATAATAATTAGATCAAGGAGAGCATCCTTTACAAGATAAGAAGAAAGATACAAAGAAAGAAGTTAAATTGTAGACAAAAAGAAGCATAATCCTAGGGGGAGTTCCAAAAAGGAAAAAGTAAAATAAAGCATACATTTAGGTGGAGCGACCCCAAAACTAAGAAGTGAAAGGAAGTTCAATCATAATGGGAGTAGTCTCAATACTAAGTTACATAACAAGAAATATTGCATGCATGTATAGGTAGACACGACCTTGAAATGGGGAGCCTAGTTGCAAGAAAACAAGAATTAAGCAATTAGAAGAAGTGATTAATTTATTGTTAGGGTATAAAGGGGAGAAATTTCAGCCATAAGTAAAATTATCCCTTTGCAATTGATTTAAAAGGGGGATAATATGCAGACATGGAGAGATATCAGATAGTGGGGAGCAATTGTAATTCGTAAGTGAAGTTATAGATAGAGGAACGGTTGTAGCCACTAAGAGAATGTAAAAATAGAGGAAGAGTTGCTGATGATAAGAAAATTTACAGACAAAAAAATACTTATAGATAAGGAGAAACACAAGTTAAGGGGGAGAATTCCTTTTCCACTAATGTCAAAGGGGAAGAACTTGCAGGCATCAGGAAAATTGTAAATAGGAAGAGTTGTTTGATATTATTCAAAATTGACTTAGATTTTCCGTCAATGAAAAAGGGGGGTATTGTTGGAAATATTGTTGGCATTGACATCAAATACACGGGAAGTCTACTTATGTCTAAGTTAAATAATGGAAAATGAAGATTGTTGGAAATATTGTTTTTGGACTTTTGATGCCCCATTTGGATACCCTATATTTGAATGGATTTTTAGTCCAATTATCTAGCTCAAATGGGAGTATGAGATATATGGTTGGAAGGTGTAATATGAGGAATTTCCAATGGTATATGGCACACCCTCTAATTCCATAGTAATAACAAGATATGAAATATTTCATGATGATGACCCAACCAATGTACAAGCAAGACAACCCAAATAGTTTTACAAGCCCCATAAGTCAATTTACAAAAAAATATGAATAAAGGACATATGATTTCATTTGAATATTATGTAGGAAAGAGGATATTTGAAGTTGTGAGAGGATATAAGAAATAATTTTTGGGGTGGTTCTTGGAGTCTAAAGATGGAAGCGAAAGTGTGATTTACGTGGCGAACAAGTCATCTTGGAATTTTCATTATAACTTCTCTTTTGTCATATTTTAGAATGTCAAACTTGGAGGATACAATATTCATGTATCTATGGTTCAAATTTCAGACCTTGATTCATTATAATTTTGGAGATATGGTCTAAGGAAGTTAGACTTCCTAAATTCTCTTCAAATAGCTCAACTTGGTATTTTCATTATAAATTTTTTTCTCAAATATTTTAGAACATGAAACCTTGAGGATAAAGATAGAATATTGAATGTACATGTGGTTAAAATATCAAACCTTACTTTGCTATAATTTTAGATATATGGTCCAAGGAAGTTAGCCTTCATGGATGCTCCTGAAACTTTCTTAAAGCAAGTTAGCTTGGTATTTTCACTATAACTTATGTTTTATGATGTTTCAAGATGTTAAACTGGAGGATAAAAATATATGATATTTATGTACATATGATTAACATTTCATACCACATTTCAATATAATTTCAATGATATGGTCGAAGGAATTTAGGCTTCTTAAATGCTCCTAAAATTTGCTTCAAACAAGTCACCCTCGTATTTTCACTATAAATTGCTTTATATGATGTTTCAGAATTTGAAATTAGGAGGCGAAAGAGGAGATATTTCAAGGTACCTATGGTAGAAATTTCATATCTTGTTTCATTACACTTTTGGAGATATGACTTGAGGAATTTATTTCTAATGAATGATCGTGAAACATGCTTAAACAAGTCATAACTTGTCATTGTTGTTGTAACATTATTTCTAAGATGTTTAATATTGTGAAATTTGGATGAGACATAAAAGAGATATCTAGGTACTTGTTCTAGAAATTTAAGAACCACATTTGCAAAATTAAATATTTGTCAAGTTTGGTGAATTCATTCTTGGGAATAAGCCAAAAGAAACAAATTTTGGGAGAAGTAGACTAGGTGAAGGAAGAAGCAGCATGTATACCTAGTGAAGGTAGAAGCAACTAACAGAGTTAGTGAAAATAGAAGCACCAAGTATTGGGGATGGATATCTCTTATAGGTTGGTGCCTACAAAGAAGGAGAGGGGATTAGTGTCTCCAATAGGTTGGTGCCTACAAAGTTGTAGAGGGGATTGGTGTCTCACGTAGGTGTGTGCCTACAAAGCCATTGAGGGGATTGGTTTCTCGTGTAGGTTGGCACCTACAAAGTCGCAAAGGGGATTGGTGTCTCTAGTAAGTTGGTGCCTACAAGATAGTAGAGGGGATTGGTGTCTCTTGTAGGTTGGTGCCTAGGAATTGATGTAATAGTTGGTTCGTTCCTACAATATCTTTCATATATTTTATTTGTTCTCTCATAAGGGTTTCCACGTATATCTTATGTCACTTGTTCACTTTATGAGATTGCAATTTTATGATGTTTGAATAACTTTAAATAAGTAGTAATTGCCATTATACTAATTCATCCTCCATCTTAGTATCATTATGAATTCCAAAATGTAATGATTTTCACAGAAGGCACCATAATAATATCTAACCAACATTCAAGATGGTAGTAAAACAAAACATAAAAATAAAATAAAAAAAATAATCTTTTCAAATAAAAAAAAAAAAAAATCTAAAAATAGTTAGCATTTTAGAAAAATTATTTCATAGAAAATAAATATGGAATAGATTCCTCAAAATAAATAAACATAAAACTAAATCTAAAAAAAAGTCTATATTGTATTTATGATTATTCCCCAATTTCAACATATTCCAATAGTTAATATTGTAACCATTTATGTGAACTTTTTTTTGATATTGTATTTATGATTAGTCCCCAATTTCAACCTATTCCAATAGTTAATAGTGTAACCATATATGTGAAATCAAGAAATTACAAGAACCATTATAAAAATACAAACAATTATAATGTCAAAAGTCATCAAGTGAACAAATAACAAGAATTTTTCTATATTCAAAACTTTGAATGATTACAAAAATAGGTTTTCATGAGAGTAAGTCTTAGAAAATCTTTTTGACTTCAAACCTTGAAATTTATATAAAGAAAATAGCATAGCAATTATAACGAGGTGGAAAGAAAATAACATAACAATTATAACGAGGTGGTCAAACAAGGGATGAATCCTGTTATAGAAATATTTGGGCATTGCAACCCCAAGCATACATGTCCATAAACCAAGGGCTTTTGAGTCCCTAAAAGTGTTGTTTCACACCCTAAAGGAACAAGGTCAGCTGATTACATCATCTCCTAGAAGTTCTCCATAGAAAACTGCTCAGAACTGGTCAAAACTAGACCATACAGATTGCTCAGTGCAAAGGGTGTGATGCATCTCACCTACCACATACAAAAAGTGTGATTCATACTGAAAATCCCTTCTGTAGGGTGCGATGGGTGAGAGTAGACAAATGGCATAGATAGTTTGCAAGGTGAATGATCATGGAATCTTCCAGAAACTTCTCTCTTGACACTTACCTCTCTGAATTTGCCCAGGGCTGAGTAAGAGATCATGAATCTCCAAGTGGAACAAAGAAATATCAGAGAGAAGACACTATTCAAAATCCCAGAAGCTGAATCAACCCCCTGCAATCATCTATATATGGATCCCTCATCCCAGAGATCCAGTGGCTAGTATCTTGTATCTTGTAAGGAAGTGTTGTTGGTTTCCTGGTGGAACGTCATAGCGTTGCGTGATCTAAGCTATTCATGAGGTGAAGAAGGGCTTTCATGCTGGGAGGATGACGTTGGGTCAAATCAATGGGTTTTAATCCTCTCTTTTATTCTTTATATCAGTAAATTTATTCAAGTTTTTCTCCACATTCTTGTATGTTTGATGATATATGCATTTGTGTGGTCAATGTATATCTGGTCCTATATTGTTTATGATTGTAGATCTTTGTACTTTGAAGGTATTATGCTGCTTTGACTTTACAGGTACTCTTTGAAGTGGGATAACCAAGGAAGGAGTGGCAAAGATCTGTCAAAGGGGAGAAGGAACAAGCAAAGGACCAAGTGAAAGATTGAGGTTGGTATTCTTTGCTCCTCTCCTATCTACTTCTCATAAAGGAAAATGAAAGTAACTTTAATCTGTTTGTTTCTAAGATAGCTACCCGTCATAGTGGGACTAGCAGCTCTACATGGACACTAGATTTCCTGATAACAAAATGGTGACTCCGTTGGGGAGCATGTTAGTGCTCAAATCTACCTTAGGCTGAAATAAGGTAAAACTCGAGGCTACATCAAACCATGCTCAGCCTCGTAGCTAGCCCTACAAGGATAGGAGAGGGCTCTCTCCAAGTCAATATTGGCAAAAGGTAATCAATGAGGTCGAGATGACTGAATTGATGACTAATTTTAGGCTAGGTATGAAGTACAAGGACTTTGAAATTGATTTTTTGAAATTTTGTTGAATTCAAGGGAAAGGCAATTTTGGGTGCGGGGATGAGGCACAATTTTTGCAGAGGTATGCTTGGGGAAAGATAGGTGATCGTTTTGATACCTTTAAAGAGATTGAATGGATAGATCTGACTGGTGAGGGGTTAAGGAGAGCAAGAAACTTTCAAGGATTCTCCATAAACAAACGAAAACATGGAATATTAAACAAACTTAAAGGCAGAGCATAGCAAATTATGGATTCTACCTTAACACTTCATTTGTTCAATTGCAAAAGGTAAGAGAAAGAAATTTATGCACATAAAAAACTTACAAATACTGAAAGAAGCACACCATCAACACATAAAGCCACATGAATCCCAAACAGTGCTGCAAAACCTTGGTCTTTCCTTTGCCAAAAATGCAGATAAAATATGTACAATAGTGTATCAAGCTATTCCCAAGAGTCCAACCTTATACCAAAATCCAACCCCTAAACTATGAAATTCATAAAATATATACATTTTCTCATCCTTGTACTAAGGGATTGAGCTCAACCATTTTCTTCAAAATAGAATTAGTTACATTAAATTTGGGCTGAATTTTTGAAAATAGGTGCTGCAGATGAATTCATATCTCCCACACCATAACACCTGTTACAAAACTAAAAGATGTTTTTGTAGATAAGGTCGTGTTGTAGAACAAATTCTCTCAAATTTGGGAAATTCATTTCCAGTAGCTCGCAATCTGTTCCACAACATCATCTCTAAAACAGAAAATCATTAAAACTTTAATTCTGTGAAAATGAGTTATAAAGATCTAATCACATATCCCAATCCATGACACCTGTGAATACAATTAAAGAGGGTTTTGTTATATGGCTTGTGCTTAACAAAAACCTCCTTGGGTTTTGCAAAATTACTTTCCATATATTGTAAAATGGCTCCGCACTAAAATGACTAAAACAGTAGAAAATATGAAAAATTTGCTTTGTTTTACTGTAGGCTCCAAATATCACTATATATCTCCAACATAGTAACACCTGTGCATAAAATGAAGGAGGTTATTGTTATTTAATATGTGGTGAAAAAAACCTCTTTCACTTTTCAAAAATTCCTTACCATTAGTTTAGAAACTGATTTTGTACTAAACTTGTCATTGTGTGCAGCAACTGACCTCGAAACATGCATAACCAAGAATCACTCATTCATTTTTTCTAATCCAAGAACCGGTTACGGGAGTGTGATATACCGTTGGAAAGATTTTTCCGAGCTCCTTCTGATGAAAGCACTTCTGACATGTTTTGTGTTGAACATCATGTGCAAAACATCTAACAAAACCATACATAGTAAGAGCTCATGTTGATCCCTGGTGACAGGCTGCGAAGACTGGAACTAACATTGGCTCCAATGGGGATGGTAGCTCCTTGGAGGTACCAAGAACTATAGATATCTGGAAAGTAGATAGTGCCTCTTCCATTGGGCATGGATGGTCAAACAACTGCAAGCCCAAAACAACTCATACCAATCCAAAAACATATGCATACTGCAACTTGTACATAAACAAATATCGAAAACTGAAATGTTGCCTTGGGTAGCTTATTTATGTACAAATCTAACCCACTTTGCTACAAAATTGATAGATCAAGTAATTTTGTAATGCCAGATCAACCAATCAAGTAACTGTGACAAGGATGCTTCTTGAAAGTGCTTCAACCAGATCACAGATGCAATTGTTGGTAGCCCTACATGCACATAATGAGTCTGATCACGTAAAAGACAGTTTGATTTATCAGTCAAATTGAAAAACATTTCCATGTACATCGCAATAGGATCGTGAAAGCCAGACTCTGTTCGCTGCCCCAACACCGCAATACGTACTTCTAGCTGCACACTGTCAATGCAAACATCTATAGGCAACTCTATTATTTCTTGTTTTGAAGGAGGAAGAGTTTCCAAGAACTTGTTGGGATCTCGGAAATCATATGAATGGATCTGCTCATTCAAATACAGAATCTCCTTCTCAAGTTTTTCAACAATTAACTCACAAACACCAGTTTTAGTTTCAAGAGGGAACTTTGGAGATTTCAAACATTGAAGCAAGGCACTGAAAAATTCTTCATTAATTTCAATATCCACTAACCAATCTCTAACTTCTTTTACAGCTTCACAAAGTGCAGGGTTTACCACATACCCTACCATTGCATAAATGGATCAGCGAGCACTGGAATGTCTGGATCGAGTTGGAGTCGCCATGTGAATGTTTCAGCCTTCATATGTGTCTGACTACTGTCCACCATCAAAAATCAGATCTAACTTGATACATGTACTGGGGCAATTTGCAAATTAGATATTCCGTTTATAGGACTAGACCGGAGATTGACTGAAGTAGCGTTTATCTACTTGCGCTAATGTAAATCAAAAGCATTTCAAAGGCTACCTAACTAATCTTCAGACTCCGTCTGTAGTCTATAAAACAAAGAACACTAACAAATAAATAAAATTTTCTTCCCCAGTATGGTCACCACTATGTTAGCGCTCAAATCTACCTTAGGCTAAAATAAGGTAAAACTCGAGGCTACATCAAACCACGCTCAGCCTCGTAGCTAGCCCTACGAGGATAGGAGAGGGCTCTCTCCAAGTCAATCTCGGCAAAAGGTAATCAATGAGGTTAAGACGATTGAATTGATGACTAATTTTAGGCTAGGTATGAAGTACAAGGACTTTGAAATTGATTTTTTGAAATTTTGTTGAATTCAAGGGAAAGGCAATTTTGGGTGCGGGGATGAGCCACAGTTTTTGCAGAGGTCTGCTTGGGGCAACATAGGCGATTATTTTGATGCCTTTAAAGAGATTGAATGGATATATCTGACTGGTGAGGGGTTAAGGAGAGCAAGAAACTTTCAAGGATTCTCCATAAACAAACGAAAACATGGAAAATTAAACAAACTTAAAGGCAGAGCATAGCAAATTATGGATTCTACCTTAACACTTCATTTTTTAAATTACAAAAGGTAAGAGAAGGAAAGTGATGCACATAAAAAACATACAAATACTGAAAGAAGCACACCATCAACACATAAAGCCACATGAATCCCAAACAGTGCTGCAAAACCCTGGTCTTTCCTTTGCCAAAAATGCAGATAAAATATGTACAATAATGTATCAAGCTATTCCCAAGAGTCCAACCTTCTACAAAAATCCAACCCCTAAACTATGAAATTCATAAAATATATACATTTTCTCATCCTTGTACTAAGGGATTGAGCTCAGCCATTTTCTTCAAAATAGAATTAGTTACATTAAATTTGGGCCAAATTTTTGAAACTAGGTGCTGAAGATGAACTCATATCTCCCACACCATATCATCGGTTACAAAACGAAAAGAGGTTTCTGTATATAAGGTGCTGGAGAAAAACCTCTCTCAAATTTAGGAAATTCGTTACCAGTAGCTCGCAATCTGTTCCACAAAATCATCTCTAAAACAGAAAATCTTTAAAACTTTAATTCTGTGAAAATGAGTTGTAAAGATCTAGTCACATATCCCAATCCATGACACCTGTGAATAAAATGAAAGTGGTTTTTGTTATATGGCTCGTTAGTAACAAAAACCCCCTTGGGTTGTGCAAACTTACTTTCCATCTATTGTGAAATGGCTCCGCACTAAAATGACTAAAACAGTAGAAAATATGAAAAATTTGCTTTGTTTTACTGTAGGCTCCAAATATCACTATATATCTCCCACATAGTAACACCTGTGCATAAAATGAAGGAGGTTTTTGTTATTTAATATGTGGTGAACAAAAACCTCTTTCACTTTTCAAAAATTCCTTACCATTAGTTCAGAAACTGATTTTGTACTAAACTTGTCATTGTGTGCAGCAACTGACCTCGAAACATGCATAACCAAGAACCACTCATTCATTTTTTCTAATCCAAGAACCAGTTACGGGAGTGTGATATACTGTTGGAAATATTTTTCTGAGCTCCTTCTAATGAAAACACTTGCGACATGTTTTGTGCTGAACATCATGTGCAAAAAATCTAACAAAACCAGACATAGTAAGAGCTCATGTTGATCCCTGGTGACAGGCTGCGAAGACAGGAACTAACATTGGCTCCAATGGGGATGGTAGCTCCTTGGAGGTACAAAGAACTATAGATCTTTGGAAAGTAGATAGTGCCTCTTCCATTGGGCATGGATGGTCAAACAACTGCAAACCCAAAACAACTCATACCAATCCAAAAACATATACATACTGCAACTTGTACATAAACAAATACTGAAAACTGAAATGCTACCTTGGGCAGCTTATTTATGTACAAATCTAACCCACTTTGCTGCAAAATTGATAGATCAAGTAATGTTGTAATGCCAGATCAACCAATCAAGTAACTGTGACAAGGATGCTTCTTGAAAGTGCTTCAACCAGATCACATATGCAATTGCTGGTAGCCCTACATGCACATAATGAGTTTGATCATGTAAAAGACAATTTTATTTATCAGTCAAACTGAAAAACATTTCCATGTACATCGCAATAGGATCATGAAAGCCAGACTCTGTTTTCTGCCCCAACACCGCAATACATACTTCCAGTTGCACACTGTCAATGCAAACATCTATAGGCAACTCTATTATTTCTTGTTTCGAAGGAGGAAGAGTTTCCAAGAACTTGTTGGGATCTCGGAAATCATATTACTGGATCTCCTCATTCAAATACAGAATCTCCTTCTCAAGTTTTTTCAACAATTAACTCAAAAACACTAGTTTTAGTTTCAAGAGGGAACTTTGGAGATTTCAAACATTGAAGCAAGGCACTGAAAAATTCTTCATTAATTTCAATATCCACTAACCAATCTCTAACTTATTTTACAGCTTCACAAAGTGCAGGGTTTGCCACATACCCTACCATTGCATCAATGGATCAGCAAGCACTGGAATGTCTGGATCGAGTTGGAGTCGCCAGGTGAATGTTTCAGCCTTCATATGTGTCTGACTATTGTCCACCATCAACAATCAGATCTAAGTTGATACATGTACTGGGGCAATTTGCAAATTAGATATTCCGTTTATAAGACTAGACTGGAGATTGACTGAAGTAGCTTTTATCTACTTGCGCTAACGCAAAGCAAAAGCATTTCAAAGGCTACCTGGCTAATCTTCAGACTCCGTCTGTAGTCTATAAAACAAAGAACACTAACAAACAAATAAACTTTTCTTCCCCATTATGGTCACCACTATGTTAGCGCTCAAATCTACCTTAGGCTGAAATAAGGTAAAAATCAAGGCTACATCAAACCACGCTCAGCCTCGTAGCTAGCCCTACGAGGATAGGAGAGGGCTCTCTCGAAGTCAATCTCGGCAAAAGGTAATCAATGAGGTCGAGATGACTGAATTCATGACTAATTTTAGGCTAGATATGAAGTACAAGGACATTGAAATTGATTTTTTGAAATTTTGTTGAATTCAAGGGAAAGGCAATTTTTGGTGCGAGGATGAGGCACAATTTTTGCAGAGGTCTGCTTGGGGCAAGATAGGCGATTTTTTTGATGCCCTTAAAGAGATTGAATGGATAGATCTGACTGGTGAGGGGTTAAGGAGAGCAAGAAACTTTCAAGGATTCTCCATAAACAGACGAAAACATGGAAAATTGAACAAACTTGAAGGCAGAGCATGGAAAATTATGGATTCTACCTTATCACTTCATTTGTTCAATTGGAAAAGGTAAGATAAGGAAAGTGATGCACATAAACAACTTACAAATACTGAAAGAGGTACACCATCAACACATAAAGCCACATGAATCCCAAACAGTGTTGCAAAACCTTGGTCTTTCCTTTGCCAAAAATGCAGATAAAATATGTACAATAGTGTATCAAGCTATTCCCAAGAGTCCAACCTTCTACCAAAATCCAACCCCTAAACTATGAAATTCATAAAATATATACATCTGCTCATCCTTGTACTAAGGGATTGAACTCAACCATTTTCTTCAAAATAGAATTAGTTACATTAAATTTGGGCCGAATTTCTGAAAATAGGTGCTGAAGATGAACTTATATCTCCCAAACCATAACACCTATTATAAAACTGAGAGAGGTTTTTGTAGATAAGGTCATTCGAGAGAAACGCCTCTCTCAAATTTTGGAAATTCATTTCCAGTAGCTCGCAATCGGTTCCACAAAATCATCTCTAGAATAGAAAATCATTAAAACTTTAATTCTCTGAAAATGAGTTGTAAAGATCTAGTCACATATCCCAATCCATGACACCTATGAATAAAATGAAAGAGATTTTGTTATATGGCTTGTGCTTAACAAAAACCTCCTTGGGTTTTGCAAAATTACTTTCCATCTGTTGTAAAATGGCTCCGCACTAAAATGACAAAAACAGTAGAAAATATGAAAATTTTGTTTTGTTTTACTGTAGGCTCCAAATATCACTATATATCTCCCACATAGTAACACCTGTGCAGTAGACGGGATGCATCGCTTAGGAATTCCTGGTCTCGATATAAAAAAGGCATGGTTCGACCTTCTTTGAGGAATATGCCTGAGGTGCAATGAATTTAATTGATCCATGTACCATTTCCCTGTGTTACAGGTGCGATGATCAGATAACACTGTTTCTGCCTCGAGATTTTGGTCTTTTGTTCACTCTCTTCAGCTTTATTCAGGAGTTTTGCTATCTGTGATCAGTATACCACTATGGAAACTCTATTCCTTTGCATGATTCAGCCTCCATTGTACAAAGAACTGTAAATGTTTTTATGTATTGTTCACCATTTATGGTTCTCCTTTACAAAGAAGTAGCGTAATCAAACTGTCGTCTTTTGATTTGGAAGTGTCACAAGTGTCGTTTTCAGTCAAAGAAAAGAATCCTACTATTTTGGATGGTCGGTTACACTGTTGCTCTTGTATTTGATATGAATTAATAATTTTTCAAGTGTCGAAAGCAGTTTTCAATTCAAAATCGCAAATTGTCGTCATTATCTTCCTTTCGTCTTTTGAAGAGAAAATCATTAGTACTATCACTTGAAATGATTCATATTTGTACTTAGCATTCTTTTTGTCATTCACACATTAAGAAAGCGAAAATAAATACACACATGTGCATTTGCATTTAGACTGCTTGTTGATTTTGATTTAGGACAGTGCATCTAGTGTGTGCTCTCTGCTCTATGTTTTGAAAGAATCTCGCTTCTCTTTCCTTAGTAGCTAGGATTTTCATTGCAAAAAGAAGATTAAACAAATTGTTTATCATCTTAGATTGCCATTTTAGGAATTGTATATCTACATCACGCGCTGAACCTAAAAGAAAAACTTTTTAAGAAAGATCAACTGTAAAATAAATTCAATGAACATAAAAATGCTTTGGAACCTAACACACAACATTTATAAGTCTAGGCTAGAGACGTATTTCATCGTCGTAAAGCCTAGTAACTATCGCTTTCATTGTAGGTTGGGTGATTCCTCCTCTTTGAGACGACAAGTGCTAGTACGGACTTGTGCTCCCACATATTGGTTGAGTATATATTGGAGACCATAATAGGCTACACCCTTTATCCTTAGGAAGCCGTGTCTACCGCCCTATCGATCACAATGCACTAAACACAACATTCGGGAAGATTGACTGCTGTTACCGTAAAAAGTATTATTGTAGTTTTGCGATTGGTTTGGTAATCCCTCTATCTAGATTTCCAGAGTAGTCTCTTTCATTCCTTTCTAGACTCCTTAAAGGAAAAGGTCCATCTGAGCACTTGTCACTTCATGCTCATTAAAAATCGAAGGCAACTAGAGTCATCTTTAGCTTTTTCTCGGCTCTTAAAAATTGAAAAAGTAGATTGTGTCAAAGCATCATAAAATTTATTTTAATCGGAATAACGTCACTCTTCCCTCGTTGGTCTTAGGTTGAGAAAAATCGAGTCTACCAACCAAGGATTTCCCCTTGGGGGAAATCCTAGTCCATTCTCCTCCTGGGGAGATGTTGGTGTACCTCGTATGGCCACATTGTCCCTCCTAGGATTGACAATTGGCTTGCCAATATGGCTCTTCTCGACCTCTGTCGTTCAAACCACCATGATTCCTGATCAATCAAGTCAGCAACTAGATGATACTAGAGTTACCCTCCAACCTTCCACTTCACTTATTTCTCCCTCCCCTCCTTCCTCCTCGCTTGGTAAAGCTAGTAAAGCCAAAAACCAAGTAACTGAGAAGAAGAAGAAAGGGAAGGAGAAAGAGAAGAAGAAGGAGCCAAAGGTAAAAAGGGGCAACCATGCATCATCTAGCAAAAGTCCACACACTGCACCGTCCAAGCCTAAATCTCCATGTGTCATTTGCAAAGGAGACCACTATCATCGAGATTTTCTTTGCATCCCTTGGATCTTAAGGGACTGGTCTCCTCGTTTGCACAATCCGGTGTCGTCAACCTCTGGCGATCATGATGGGAGTACACCGTCAAATAGTGAAAACGAAGTCTCTGGACAGAAAGGAAAATTTTAATTTCCTTGCAAACCATGTGAAGGAAATCATGCCATCCACCATTGTCCCTTCCTAGATGAAGCTAAAAGAGTCTTGGATAACCGTGCTACTTCACCGCTACGACTTCCTCCTAGGTACAAAAAACTCTTGTCGAGTCCATCGCTAGTTGAAAATCTGACTGAAACAACTTTGTGGTCGGTCGAAGCATCTATCATTGAAGATAAACCCTTTGAGTCCACACTAGACGAAAGTCAAAAGGTTGAGGCGGTAGTCGACCCAGTCTTGTCTTCGTAAGGTCCATCTTTAGATGATACAGTCACTGAAGAGAATGAGAACGACACCGTTCAAATTCTTTTCGTAAACATAGTCTCCGATGAACATGGGGGAAATCTACCTATTCCTTTACAGTAGGAAGGAAGTTCGTCAGAGTCATATCCGACCGTTTATTTTGTTCCACCTCCGAGCAACCTAGTTGTTTCCTTCGATTGGAATATACTAGGCAGACCCCATCTACATTCTAATGTACCATTCTGAATCATTGTACAAGCTTACAGAATGGTCATGGTCGGTACTATCATAGATGAAGGGGCTTCTGTGAGTATCGTTTCCTCAACTGCTTGGAAAGCGATTAGTTCGCCATCGCTTCTGCCTGAGATGAGAAATCTGACAGGCTTTGACAAAGGAATCAGCCGACTATTAGGGATCCTTCTAAGTTTGCCTATAACTTTGAGAGGGAAAACCATTTATCTAAATGTAATGGTAGTCCAAGGACCTTTAGATTATAATCTTCTCCTTGGATGTGAATATATTTATAGCATGGGAGCCATTGTCCCCTCAATCTTTCGAGTAATGTGTTTTCTGCATGAAGGCCGAATGGTCCAGCTCGTAGACCAGCTTTCATTCCCTGGCTCACACATAGCTAATAGTCGAATGCCATCCCTAACTGGTCTTTTCATGCAAGGAATGTCTCATCATTTCCAGTTCGTCCACCTGAAGAGCATGAGTAATTTGGTGGCCATGATTGAAACCCAGGGGGCATGCACCCTGGTCTACTTCGGCAGGGAAACTTTGGGTATAGGGTAGGTTTCCATGAAGGATATATGACTAGTCTGACACCTGTTCATTTAGGAAAATGGGATTAGACCGGAATAAGATTCCCTCGTCAAGGTTAGGCAATTGGAGCTAGAATCACCTTTGTCCAAATGGACTAAGACGAGAAGTGTTTCTGTCTGCTACACGGATGGAAACTATCTTGCAAATGCGAGAACTTCTATATGCTAACCTGGAAACTATATTTCACTATACTTAGCGGCACGCAAACCTTTTTGCATCCAAGTGAAGAGCGACCATTTATTTTCTTAGTTTGTAGATTTTCAACCCTTTAAACTTGTAGGATTGGTCATTCCTAGCTTACATAAAGAAAGGATACTGAGCAAAGCTTCAAGTGGTGCAAGC